>JAJMEC010000089.1:60378-77113 GCA_030573955.1 Yamadazyma triangularis | reverse complement strand
ACTACACCACTACACCACTACACCACTACACCACTACACCACTACACCACTACACCACTACACCACTACACCACTACACCACTACACCACTACACCACTACACCACTACACCACTACACTACACCACTACACTACTGTTAAAACACATGCTGTCTATCGATAATCAGTTCAGAACGTTAAATGATATAACTAACACTAATGTCTCCGTTCTCAGAAAACTAAGAAATGACGGAAGAAAGTTTTTTTACATAAACAGAAGATGATTTCATAAATGAGTGCTAATATATTATTTCAAACTTTCAAAAAAATTCTAAAAAAAAATTGCAAACGGGAATTAAAACTTCAGAAAGATTTCAACAATTAAAAAATGCGCCCGTACAGGAATAGCTGGTTGACCAGCCAAATATTTTGAGATAGGGGAAATTTTTTGAGATACGGAAAAAAATTTTCTTTTAAAAATTGCAATTGACACTACATTTTCGTCTATAAAAAGGGTCAAATTTCCCTTCTCATTTTTTTTTTCTCTAGTGTACATTTACTTCTCCAGTATACTCACAAGCTATACTAATTTCAAGTATACAAAAAGGAAGTCAGATCAAGTTGATCCAGACTTAGCTAAGGCTAAGGCCAAGCCTAGGCTAACTGGTAAACATCATTAAGGACAAGATAGTTCATGCTTGGCACTCTCTCCGTCAACTGTTTGGATATTGTTAAAAAGCCCCCTTTCCCGGGCTTGGTGCATTCACTTAAAACTGTAAAATCTAAAACCATGGGGGGTTACATTTATTAAGGAATGGGATTATAAGTTAAAGTGATGCTTCCAAGATATCCATTCCACAGCTTGAACAATTCTCTGTCTTTGGTGATCTAAATGATCATGATGATATTCCTTAGCTTGTTATTCCAATACTCCAATTCCTCCTTGCCCCCTCCCTCGGGCACACATATACCCCCTCTCCTCTAGGGGGCCCTGGTGTAAATTTTGCCGGTATAAATAACGCACCAGGGAATACTGCCTTTTGGCACTCCGATTCCTCCATATTCAGGTTTAGACCACTCCAGAGTCGACAATGTAAAGCTAAACCAACTTAGAAGACTGGTATTAGTTCTACATCTGTTATTAAGCCTGGTCGGATTTCAATATCCGATAAGAATTCAATCTCCGAATTCTATCCCTAAATCGCGGAAATTTGCTTTCCTCAAATTCCGTGGTTCTCTAATTCGCATTAACTTGGTTTAAGTCCGTCCCACGCTACGTCTGAAAATAATGGTGTACTCATTATCAAATGTATCTCGAGGAAAAAAGTGGTGTAGTGGTGGGGGGTGAGATTCTCACTAAGTGTTAAGGTCTTTATCCCAAATTAATGTGAAATCCAAGCGCACATGAGGTTCCATCCCAAAATCATGTGTGTTTCCAAATCACGTATCGGTCGTGAACTCCTACCGATAGAGCTATCTCACTCCTGCTCGTCTCATTTTATTTCTCCGGGTTTTGTAGCCTTTTTGGTTTTTGCTGCAATCTAGTGCCCAACATTGTGTCAACTTATATAGTCTATAGATGTAATTGACATCCATTTTTTATAAGTATAACTTACTTGATCTCTTATTATATCTTCATAATTGGTTAAATCTTCATTCTGTTTTTTGATATTATTATATCAGTCTTGATTGGGAAATGTCCGCGATCTTATGTCAACTTATGTTTCCCCTTTGGGACTCCCGGGTCTTCCATAATTAAGAATAATAGTAAGTAATTGAAGATCTGTTTAATTTCTCTTTCCTTCTTAACCTTGATTATGCTTTCTCAGAGGCAATTTCGAGTATTAGTAATCTCCAAAAAACCTTAAAAGCCCTTCTTTTTCCTTATGATGTCTTCTTTTATTACTACCTATCTAAAATAAATTAATCATGGTAAAGATTGCACTCATCGGAACTGGTGGTACCATTGCCCCAGCAATTATTCAAAGCTTACAGACTCTCTCTAAAGATAAAGTAGAGTTTCCTATTAAAGCTGTTACTACAAAGGACAAAGAATCGGATAAATATGTCCAATACTTAAAGTATTCTTTAGATAATGATGCTCTTATTGATGAATTGAAAGGAACCAACGTTCTTATGTCTTTTCCTTCTGTTAATCCTACAACTTCTAAACAACTTAAAAAAGTTTTGTTAGCTGTTAAACCCCAGGTTTATATTCCTGGTGAATACGGGTTTGATTATGATGCTGCACCATATTCAGTATTAAATCCTCTTTCAAAAGCAAAAGTTGATCATCTTGATTATATTTCGGATATTGACGTTAAAGTGGTTAAGATTATTACGGGTTTATTCAAGTTTCCCCCTTATTGGTTATACCAGTGGGTGGCCCATATTGGTCTTAATCTTACTGATAAAACTGTTACTTATTATGGTAGTCCTGATGTAAACTTGTCGTATACTAAGTTAGACGATATCGCTAACGCTGCTGCTACTATTGCTGTAACTGATCCAGACAAGTTGAAGTCCAAGTACGTGATCAAGAGTCATGCTCTTCCATTAAGGGAATTCGTTGAGAGATATGGACGGGAAA
Source organism: Yamadazyma triangularis (assembly GCA_030573955.1). NCBI lineage: Eukaryota > Fungi > Ascomycota > Pichiomycetes > Serinales > Debaryomycetaceae > Yamadazyma > Yamadazyma triangularis. Next base: position 74,544 of record JAJMEC010000089.1, on the reverse strand, counting down.
ATGGTATCGAATTTACTCCAATCTATAAGACTCGGGAGGATGCTATTGCCGCCGGAGAAGCCTTGGTTAAGGACCGGGAACCAACTTTTGAAGAATTAAACATTGGTTTACATGCACTTTTAGGTTTAGGACCAGGAAATGGTGCTATCTTCGAAGATTTTGATAATGAAACTATTAACCCAGGAGAGAAGTTATGGAAATGGGATGATACTTTTTAGGATATTTGCAACAATATGCGCGTTGCGTTAAGTTCTCTAAGTGATTTTTTTTTTATTTTTTTGCTTCATTTTTATTCGAAGTTATTTTTTTTATATTCTTAGCTTACTTTTATAACTAGGAATTGTTATTGTTTTGACTTTAAATTGTTACCCATCAATTTACAAGAATTTTATTTGCATCGTAATTGGGAAAGCTTACAATTGATTTAGCTGGAGTTTTAGATATTGCTCTCCTCAGAGGAAAACTTCTTATTGATCTTGAAGAGCCCGTAATAGTTTCACTTGTTTTGGATGTAAGCTTATCCAACCAAATCTTGCATATATAATAAAAACAAATGGCGATAAATACCATTACACCAAAGATACCAAAGAACCATCCTAAAGAACCTGTGGCTTCACCAGGTACAGTAACATTCATACCGAATAAACCCGTTATTATATTAAGGGGTACTAATATAGTACCGATTATTGTTATGGTGTACAATAATTCTGTGGTTTTATTATTAGTATTTACAGATTCAACCTGCAATTGTGCTAAGTAATTAGAATGAGACCTACTAAAAATCTTTTCATAAGCCAATAAATTCTGAAACATTGTAACAACGTGATCTTGTATATCACCTAAATATAAAGCAATATCAGCTCTTGGTTGAGCAATTGATCCAAGAGGCATATTATGCTGATTGTGGTTACTTCCTGAGGTATGTAAATCACTGATCCTATTGGGATTTGAATTGTTATTATTGGGGCAAAATGAAATACCACTACCAAATTGATTATATCCTAATGGATAATGACTTTCTGCATTAGCTTTAGGTGCACCAGTACCACTATCAGGGTGGTATAATCCATGTAAAGCATGAGATCCTCCTATAACTTCATCCTGACACCTCTTGGCGAACATTTTAATGACATCGGCCTTACCCGATAACAATCTCATAAGGGTCATAACTTTTCTTCTAGATTCTCCAATTCTATGCAACATTCTTCCAAAATCGATCTCTCGAGTAACAAAAACAGAATCTTCAATTGCATCCGCTTCATCTTCTATAGTCGTGATCACTGGGATAAAAGAATCAGTAATATCATCGATAATAGCATAACAAATCCAGTCAGCACTTACATCAACATAATCTCTTAATTGTCTAACTCTTCTTCTTACATTTGGAGGATGATTAATTGGGGAAAAATGGAAACTTAAAATTCCTTCTCTGAATACCACAATATAGACATTAATAGGTTCTAGATAATCTTGTGATTCTTTATCTGGTTCAAAGGTGTGGAAACAAACGAAGTAATAATTTTTGAATAGTTCAACCTTCTCACGTGTTTCTTGCATTCTAATATCTTCAGATGTTAAAGGATGAAGACCAAAAGCTTTAGAAATAACTTTCATTTCTGCATCTGTGGGACAACTACAATCTAACCACCAAGTTCCTTCACCATCATTGAATTTATCTTTAATAGATTCATTTGGTTTAACTAAGGAAGAAATGTCAGGAGCATGAATGGTTTCTTCCGAATGAGAACTGAAAAATGAAAATCTTTCTGGTAATGGAATATTATTACCTTCATTAAGTTCTGTTTCTTCAAAGTTGTCAGAGTCGGATGAAGAAACATTGATTTGGGTTAAAGGTGTTGTTTTTATGTCATCAGCATCTTCCATGGTTGAAGTTTTGGAAGGATGATTATCATTATTCTTTTCATTAGCACTAAATCTTATACCATCACTCTTCTCTTTGACTTTACCTAAACCCGTAGTAGTCTCTTTCAAGATATGTTTTGGAGTATACTTTATTGAAGCAGCACTGTAATGTCTTGATTGAGAAGACGACATTGAAAGTCGTTTATTATTTCTTTCTGGAACAGAGTCATTGACAATTCTTTCCGTAATAAGTTGTTGTTCTCTTAAAGCATATTTATTATTACATTCTTCATTTATGAATTCATCAATCTCATCAAAATCAATGCCATTAACTCTAACATGTTCTTTAAGCATAGGAAAACAAACATCCTCTTTGGTTTCTTGAGATATTCTTGATTCATTAGAATCGGCATCACTATCAATAGACGAACTAGAAGGTCTTCTGATTTTATTAGTCTTCAGTTTCATCATTGGCGAAGCAATATCAGCCTCCAAATTATAATTATTCAAATAACTTGTCGATTTTTTCTTTTTGTTTGTGCTAGATGAATTTTGAAGATCCACTCTTCCACTACTAGTAACATTGAAATTCCTGGTATCTTTAGAGTTTAATTCACCATATTCTGAAACGAAGCTATCACTATCAGACATAGTGCAAATATTCTCAGGACTAAATCTCTTCTTGATTTTAGTAATTCGTTACTTCAACAATCTTTATTCATGGAGTATAAGTAAGTGTCATAAATATAAGACTTTATGTTGTCATATTAACCAATACTAAAACCACTTACGAAACCTTCTTTTTATATATAATTTATTTATAGAACATTTTTCCCCTGCATTAATCATACTATGGACTTATCTGATAATAGGAACATTGAGTCCTTCTTTTTCAAACACTTTACCATCTTTTAACACCATGATTATTCCATCTCCTTTACCATCTTCTCTTTCCCCATTCATCCACAAAAGAACTTATTATCATCAATTTACACTTTTGATCAATTTGTCTTTGTTTCAATCCGATCCATGTTCCCATTTGATTCTCTAAACTCAAAATTATGTATCTGATCAATGTTTACTGTTATCATTATGAATTAGTATTAAATAGAAAATAACCTTTATACTATTAATCACCTGATTTCTCATATTTTTCAAGATACAAACCACTAAATCGCACCAAATTTTGCACCTTAATATATTACTACAAACTACTTTATCATAAGTAACATCACATTAATTTAATATCTTAGAATTTATAAACAAGAACTAATTAAATATATTTATTTTAAATAGAGAACCGTTTAACGACTTAATCTTTTTTCTTCTTTTCTCTGTTAGCCTTTGGAACTCCGTCTAAATAGTAACAGACAATTAAACTCACTGGGTTTATCTCTGTTTGATTATGTACAGGATACAATCTTCCGATAAGACTTGCGGCAAACTAAGTCCCATTTACCGAAGAGCGTATATATATATATATGCATATATATAACCAGTAAAGAAATCATTACAATACATATTCATTATGGGAATTAGACAATTTAAAATAGCTGGTATTCAATTAGGTCCTATTCAGAGAGAAACACCAAAATATAACACTGTAAAGCGTTTATGTAAATTAATGACAGATGCTGCTGATTCAGGTTCAAATTTGGTAGTCTTTCCTGAATTGGCTTTAACTAGTTTTTTCCCAAGATGGCTCATTGAATCCCAAGAAGAAATAGACTCTTTTTTCGAAAAAGGTGATATTTCAAAAGGTGAGGCAAAACCCTTATTTGAATTGGCTAAAACTAGAGGTGTTGGTTTTGTTCTTGGATATGCAGAATTAACTGATGATGGCCATCATTTTAATACTTGCATTTTTGTTAATAATAAAGGTGAAGTGGTTCAAAAATATAGAAAAGTTCATTTACCTGGCTACATTGAACCGACTGAAGGAATTAAGTTTCAGCAATTAGAAAAAAGATATTTTGAGTATGGTGATTTAGGATTCCCTGCATTTAGAACCAATTCTCTGTGGATTGATGGTATCATGGGAATGTTAATTTGTAATGATAGAAGATGGCCCGAAGCTTGGAGATGTTATGCATTACAAGGGATGGAAATTTGCTTTAATGGCTATAATACTACCGCTGATGGTACTGCTTTATTCAATAAAGTGGAGAATAAAGAAGTTAGAATGTACCATAGTGATTTATCAACAAAGAGCAATGCCTATTGTAATTCATGTTTTGCGGTTTCTGTAGCGAAATGTGGAGTTGAAGATGGCCAAGAATTAATAGGAGGATCTTTAATCGTGGACCCTAATGGTTTGGTTTTAGCTCAAGCTAAAACAAATGATGATGAAATTCTTTATGCTGATATTGATTTGGATGAAACCATTAGTGGTAAACAAAAAATGTTTGATTTCTCCAGGCATAGACGTCCTGAATTGTACCAAAGATTGGTAGATCAAAAGGGAGCTATTCCTATTCCCCCATTGAAAGAAGAATAGAAAAGTTTATCTAATATAAGTTTATTTAAGTCTATATATATAAATACTATATCTTGTCTAAAATTTCTACGTTAAGTGCCTCTAATTCACCTTGTTTATAAAAAAATGCCATTAAATTTTTAACACACTTTTTTTCAAATGCTTTCCAAGAATCTCTACTAACAACACCTAGATGAGGCAATAAACAAATCTTCCAATTCTTCAACAATCTTTCATCTATTTCTGGTTCAAATTCATGAACATCAAAACCAGCTCCTACAAGCTGACCTCTTTCCAAAGCATCTATGATAGCATCCTGTTGTACTATAGGACCTCTAGCTACATTTACAAGTCTGACTTTTGATTTCATCTTTTTAAAAGTGTCAAAATTTATTAAATGTCTTGTTTCTTTGGTATACGGACACATTACTAATACACAATCAGCTTGGCCTAGAAAATCATCAAAGTTTGGATAATATTTCAAAGAGTCGACAGGAAACTCTTTCTCTATAGCAAATTTTCTTGATCTATTATGATAAATAATGTTCATCCCTAAAGACTGGCAAGTTTTAGCCACAAGTTTCCCAATATCACCAAGACCAATAATTCCTAAAGTCATATTTTCAGGATTTTCAGCTACACTAGCAAGCAGCTGTGAATCAGAATAATTACCAAACCTTACACAATATTCAGCATAAGTGGTATATCTAAAAGAATTGATAATAAGTTGAGATGCAATATCTGCAGTAGCTCGAGAACAAGTATTGGGAGAATTACAGAAGACTATATTCCTAGAGTTTAAATAGTCAATATCTACAATATCATAGCCATGTCCTGATTGAACAACAATTTTCACCGACTCAGGTAATAACCTAACAGCTTCACCTCTAAAAATATAATGGTGAACATAAGGGTCTGCTTTTAACCACGTTGGACGAAAGACCGCTTCAATATGACCAATTCTTCCATGGTCAGGTTTTTTCAACTCTTCCATATACTCTTCAATGGTATTGAAATCATAATAAAAGAGCTCAAAATTTTCATTTACTATGCTCCAATATTCTTCGTCATGGACAGTTTCGTTAGCAGGAACGTACAAGATCCTTGGTTTACTCATTATAGTAAGCAGCTACTTGATAGTGCGGATGAGTCAACTAAATATTTCAAAGAGAACGGCATTGAGAAGTAAAAACCCGGGTAGTAAACTTTGTTTTGGTAAATCTATACACGCAAATAAGAATATTTTTCCGCTTCAGGAATAGAGGCAATTGACATACAAGGAATCTCTACTAAAGTCTCTTCTAAGCACCTTAAAGCAAAGTCCAATTGTTCTTTGGTGATCATTAGTGGTGGTGCCCACTTAATTACTGTAGTATGCACTAGGTTGCAAATAATACCTTTACTTCTTAAAAGCATACAAACATGCCAGGGAAGTTTGTCATCAAGTTTTGCTTGATTCAAATCTATTCCCACGAAGAATCCTTTGCCTCTGATCTCGTTGATCATTCCGGTTTGTGATTTGATGGTATTAAGTTTATCAAAGAGATATTGACCCAATTCAGCAGCATTTTGTGCCATATTCTCTTCTTTAAGTACTTGTAATGCCACCTTAGATGTGGCACAACTTAAAGGGCTTCCTGAAAATGTAGCTCCATGAGATCCTGGTTCAATTGTGTCCATGATTTCAGCTGAAGATAAAACTAAACTTGTTGGGAATACACCCCCACCAATACTTTTAGCTACTGCTAAAATATCCGGAACTACTCCATAATGTTCACAAGCCAAAAGCTTCCCAGTTCTTCCACATCCAGCATGGATTTCGTCTGCAGCATACAATACGTTATACTTTTTACATAACTCTTTCACTTTGGGCAAATAGTTGGGATCTGGAGGTATAATACCACCTTGACCTTGCATTGTTTCCAATACAATAGCACAAATATTTTCTCCTTCAAGTTCAAATGCTTCTTCCACATCCTCAATATAATTGAATCGTAACACTTTGTTATCCCCATAATTAGGACCTACATTAGGAATAAATGGACCATAATTCTTTCTGGCGCTGGGATTGGTAGAAGCTGAAACCGAGCCCAAAGTTCGTCCATGATAATTAGCCTCAGCAAATAAAACCTTAGCCTTATCTGGTTTAATCCCTTTTTTCGTATAACCCCAAGCCCTAGCAAGTTTGATGACAAATTCTATAGCTTCTGATCCACCATTGAGTGGTAATCCTTTCTCATATCCAAAATACTGACAAACAAATTCCATATAATCACCAAATAATTCATGACTAAAAGCTCTCGATGGCATAGTTAACTTTTCTGCTTGTTCCTTTAAAGCATTGATAATTTTTGGATGACAATGGCCTTGGTTAGTAGAACAGTATCCAGACCCAAAATCTAAATAATGTTTATCATCTACATCCCATACGTCACAACCTTTTGCCGTCTTGAAAACTATAGGCATAGGTATGTAATTATGAGCAGAGAACTGCTGCTCTTTAGAAAGCAAACATTCGCTCTTGGTTACACTATCAGACATAATTAACTTGAATACTTATCTATTTAATAAATTGGATACTTTATATATGTTATCTCTGAGCGCAAATTACCTATTTGAGAATATCCGCTATAAATAATCTTGATTTCTGGAGTCTCTAGAGTCTTTGGAACTACAAAATAGCCCTCGTTTAGACGTCTTCAAGCCGCTCCTGACTAATCCACTAAGAATATTGACTCCACAAACGACACCATCAATAACTTGAACATTTTCTTTTGATACCTTTTTTTCCACTGCTCCTTTCATATCGCTCATTCCTGCGCAACCCAATATCAATGTATCTGCTCCTTTCTCGTACACTAAACTTTCAGCTACTTGTTCCATTAAATGAAGTACTTCTTTTCTAGGTTTGGTTTCTAGTTCACCTACTTTGAGTCCTGTGGATAGTAATCCGGCACAGAAACCTTGCATTCCCATGTTTCTTACAGCATCATAGTGTCTTATTTCTGAGCGATAAAGAGTAGCTACAACACCAAATCGTCCACCAATCATCCTGGCTGAATAAATAGCTGCTTCCATGATACCACAAGTAGGCTTCTCGAACTCTTCCCGAATACAATTGGTCAAAGGATGATCAGAAAAACAAGCTACTAAACAACAATCAACTTGAGAAATGAGATCATAGGCGTCCCTCATAACTGATGTGGCCGATATCACTCCATCTAAGTGTCCTTCAATTGTGGTCGGTCCCTTTCCTTTTGGTGCTGTATATCCATATACTATGGTATCTATTGGAAGTGATGGTTCTATCATCCTAAGACAATTTAATGTCATGTTTTGGTTGGAATTGGGGTTGATCAATAACACTTTAATTACCTTTTGTTTAGGAATTATATCTAATTCCAGTGTCAGTACAAATGGAATATCATTCAATCCTATAGAAACCATAGTTCTATGAAATAAAAAAAAAAATGCTGTTAATAAAGTAAATGCAATATAAAAAAAAAATCTACGCAATCTATTTCCCGATATGGTAAGCGTTGCAACTTCTCTTATCAACGGGATTCTCAACAGACTTCACCGAGAATCGATATTGCGAAATTCCGATAATAAAAATCGTAGTGAATTTGCAACAAAAAGATTACTATTACAACTATGTTTGATCTTGTTATTCATAATGGATATATAGCTACAGCTTCTGATGTGCTTCCTCCCAATACATATATTGGTATAAAGAATGGAGTTATTGATACCATAACTTCCTCTCCCATAAGTGGTGAAAGAGTTATTGATTGTGAGGGTGGGTTTATTACACCTGGTGGTATTGATTCCCACGTCCATATAGACCAAGATAATGCCCCTACTGGGGATAATTTTGAATCTGGGAGTAGATCAGCTTTGGCTGGTGGTACAACTACAATGCTTCCTTTTGCAATTCAACCCAAAAACCAATTTGATATTAGAGCTATAATTACTGACTATCATAAAAGAGCTGACAAGTTTGGAGGAAGTTATATAGACTATGGCTTCCACCTTATCATTTCAGAACCTTCTGCTGATATGTTGAATGACCAATTCCCGGAAATTGTTGATGAACAAGGGATTACTTCGGTCAAAGTGTACACTACTTATCCAAGGTACAAACTAGATGATAATCAGCTACTCAATATCTTGCTAGCAAACAGGAAATTACAAATAACTACTATGATTCATGCTGAAAATTCTGATATAATTGATTTCATAAATGAAAAACTTAGTCTGAAAAATTTGACTGATCCTTATTATCATTCTATTTCAAGACCTTTGGTAGCTGAAGAAGAAGCATCCTATAGAGTCATTGCTTTAGCTAAAATGATTGATGTTCCTATTCTTATTGTTCATATGTCATCCAAAGTTGCTCTTGATCATGTTCGGAAAGCTCAAACAGACTTGACTCCTATTTATGCAGAAACCTGCCCTCAATATTTATTTTTGACTTCTGATTATTTGAAACATAATTGTCATCATCATTTACATGACGATGATGATTTCGAAGGAGCCAAGTATATTTGTTCTCCTCCATTGAGACAAAGCCATCAGGAGTTGGAGAGTATTTGGCAGAATATAATTAATGGTACTGTTACTGTATTTAGTAGTGATCATGCACCATCAGCTTATGATCATCCTAAGGGTAAAAAAGCCGGTCTTGTCAATGGAATCCCTCATTACAAACAGGTCCCAAATGGACTACCAGGTTTAGAAACCAGATTACCTTTACTCTTTTGCTATGGTGTAGAAACTGGTAGAATTTCTATTCAAAAGTTTGTAGAATTAGCATCATCTAATGCTGCTAAGTTGTATGGATTATCCAAAAAAGGAACCATTGGAGTAGGATTAGATGCAGATTTAACCATATGGTATCCTAAAGGGAAAATGGCTCCTTTTAAGTTGCAAAACGCTATGCTTCATCATGACATTGACTATACTCCTTACGAAGGTATGGAGTTTACTAACTGGCCCCGCTATACTATTTTAAGAGGAAATGTTGGCTATGATAGAGACAATGGTGGTGTAGTTGGTTCAAAAATGGGGAAATATTTAAAAAGAGGACCGAGCCAACTACCTGGCCCCACCGGAAATTTAGATCCAATTTTCAACTAGAACACCCGGTTTCTTTCGCAGCCAACGATACATTACATAGACTATATATTAAAGTATATTAAAATACAATTATAAATAAATTTATTTAACTTTTGGTCATCTTGTTTGAACAATTTTGGTATTCCCTTTTTTTGTATTTATCGTCTCTTCATAATGAAAGACTGATAAACTTATACAATTTACACAAAACAATTCCGCGTAGACAAATTTGTAAGATAACAATCTTAACTTATCATGACTGACACATTAGATATAAGACCAATAAGTGTAAGAATCCTTGGAAGAACTAAGGCTGCATGTTTAAGGTGTAAATCTAGAAAATTAAAATGTTCAAAAGGTATGTAAACATTGATGAGAAAGTACAAACTATTTGACTAACTCCTTTAGATCATCCAAGTTGTAAAGGCTGTATAACAAGTAATAACGAATGCAAGTATCCCAGAAGAGAGAAAAGAATAGAAATTTCTGACTTGCAGCTTCAAGAACTTCAATCTAGAATCAAGTACTTGGAAGAAGAGTTGTCTAAATCAAAGAATAAACCAGTAGATGATAGGGTTGACTCACCTGATACCTTAAGGGATAGTAGTCCTTCAGAAGTTTCAATGGTTAATATTAAAGATATTAATGAGGTAGAATCAAAAGAGGAATTTATTGATCCTTTTGGAAATCAATCTGAGATAGTAGAAAATGATTATTTTGGTACTTCTTCTTGTCATGTCTTTGATAATTCATTGAGTTCATATTTATCTGATGTTACACATAAGAAGCGAAGATTAAATTCTTCAAATCTGTTACATGGCTGTCGGTATTTTTTCCCTGATTCCACTGTTGATAAACCATTTACTGGTGTTATGATTCTTCCTGATAAAAAATACGTCTTGTCTTTGATCAAGAAGACGATAAGCTTTATTGGGTATGAATATTATTTATTCGACTCCCCAAGGTTCTTGAAATATGTTGATAAAGTCTATGATCCCTCTACAGAGAGGAAACCATTATTTCTTTGCTATCTTTTAGTAACATTAGCAGTTGGTGAACAATATCTTAATGAATCATCAGATGGTGGGGTTCCTGGTATGAGATTTTTTGTTCCTGCTCTTCAACTTTATAAGAATTATTATGAAAGTCCAAGCTTAGACTTTGTTCAAACTTTGTTACTTATGGCGTTCTATCAACAAGGATTAAATCGATCGAATGGTGCTTTCTCTTTTTACGGCTTGGCTATAAGAACTTCACTAATAATGGGTCTTCATAGAAAAGTAACTGATTCTAAAATGACACCTATAGAGAAAGAGAAAAGAAGGAGAGTATGGTGGACAGCTTATGTTATGGAAAGTATTTGGTGTGCTAAACTCGGTCAACCAATTCATATAAGCATTGAAGATACTGATGTAGAATTTCCGGGCATTTTAGTAAAGCCCAATGATTCTTTCAATTGTACTTTGCTACTATATAATGCTAAGTTAAGTATAATTATTGGGACAATTATGAAAAAGATTTATAGACCTGTACCAAAAGGAATCAATTTGAAAAGTATTTTAGAATGTTTGGATGAATTGGATAGCTTTCAAGAACATTTACCAGCTGATATTAAAGAATCTTTTTTCATATCTGGAAATAGGTCTACTGCTAATTTATACTTAAGATTGAATCAAATCGTTATAATTACTACAAGGCCATTATTATTATCCATGTTCAAAGGTTTATATCAAGAAACTCAGCTTACAAAAAAAGTTACCCAAAAATGTATGATAGCTGCTAAAACCACTATTGATATTCTTTCAAATCTTAAGGATTCTGGATGGTTCTCTACCTTTGGTTTTTGGGATGCTCAATATTGTTTTTCAGCCCTATTAATTCTTATCATGACTAGCTTCAATGGTAATGAATTATCTCAAATAAAAGTTGGAAGACAAATTAATGGCTACATGAGAGATGCTGGAAATTTCACGGCCATGGAAAATGAAATGAGATTAAAAGAACTAGATCATTTATTGGAGAGAGTAGAAAAGTCACGACCAAATCAAGATGTTTTCGCTTCAGCTTCACCAAATATCAATCTGTTAATGGCAGAAATATCAAATAATTTCACCAAAAATGATTCTGGTGAAGAAGCCTCTAATGAAACTGATGCCGTGGTGAAAAATAACTTATCCCCTGATACCTGGGAATCTTTGGTTCTGAGTCTTCAATTCTGGGATTCTAATTTCCCTTATCAGTAGAAGCACAATACAAATATTCTCGTCCTGTCCACGACCCGGAATTCTCAGCCTTGATTCCCGTTTGATGGGGAGAAAAACTCTTATCACGATAACATGTTGATAGGATTAAAATTCTTGATTTCCAAAACAGATCTATGGGGTGGGCTATAAACTCTATCTTGTATATAAATATATTCCGATCATCAATTTAAACGTCTTTTTTTTAATTTAGGTTTTTTTTTCCACGTGATACATTTTTATTATGAAATGGTCAGAAGTAAAACAAAAGCTATTAGTGGAATCCAATTCCTCATCTTATAGTGATGGGAAACTATTTTCCAATGCATCTTTGGATCCTGTTCCTCTTGGTTCTACTGAAAGAAAATGGACTTGGCCCTCAAATTTAGGGTTTTGGATTGCTGAAGCTTATTCTATATCCATGTATCAAGTAGCGTCGTCAGCCATTGCTGCTGGATTATCGCCAGGATTAGCTATTTTGGCTCTTGTTGTGGGCCACATAATTGTTAGTATCCCTGCAATGTTTAATGCTTATGTTGGAGCTACTAGAGGTATAAATTTTCCAATCACTATGAGATATACTTTTGGTGTTAGGGGTGCCTATTTTGGTGTCTTTGTTAGAGGTATTGTCGCTCTTATTTGGTTTGGTACTCAAACCTATCAAGGTGGACAATGTGTAGCCAGTATGCTTACAGCTATATGGCCTTCCTTCAGAGAGTTCGAAAACAAATTGCCTCCTTCAGCCCATGTTACCTCATCAGAATTATTATGTTTTTTCATTTTTCTTATTTGTCAAATGCCTTTCTTGTGGCTAACTATTAATCAATTAAGATATTTCTTTATGTTTAAAGTTGTTGTATTACCTATTTTTGGTATCGTTTTATTTGCTTGGGCTGTTTCTCAAGCTAACGGTTTTGGTCCCATTTTTTCCCAAGGTAATCATATTGTCGACGGTACACCAACAGCAGTGGTATTCTTCAGATGTATGATTTCAGCTATTGGACCAAAAGCTACCTTGGCTCTTAACATCACTGATTTTACAAGGTATGCTAAAACTCCAAAGCATGTTGTTTGGCCTCAATTTGTAGGCTTAGTTATCCTTGTTACTCTATGTGGTATTTTGGGAATAGTCGTCACATCAGCTACCAAAGTAATCTACGGTGTTGATACTTGGAATCCTTTAGAGGTTCTGGAATTATGGAATAATAGAGCCGCTCAATTTTTCTCATCATTATGTTGGGCTATAGCTATTGTAGGTACTAATATTTCAGCCAATTCAGTGTCTTTTGCTAATGATTTAGCTCTTTGGTTTCCTAGGTATATTAATCCAAGAAGAGGGGCATTTATTTGTTGCTTTTTGGCTGTATTAACAAATCCATGGCAGATTCAAAATAACGCCAAAAGCTTTTCCCAATTTTTAGGTGGTTATACTTTATTTTTAGCTCCCCCAGCTGCTATTATGATTACTGACTATTATATTCTCAGAAAAAGAGTTATGAATGTTCCTGGTCTATATCAATTGAAGGGTCCTTATTATTTTTTCAAAGGATTTAACATTCCAGCCTTCATTGCTTTTTTCTGTGGAATTGCTCCAAATTTACCAGGTTTGTCCTGGGCTACCGGTAATGATGACATCCCTGTAGGTGGTGTGTATTTATATTCTGTAAGCTACGTCACTGGTGTTACAGTAGCAGGAACTATTTACTATTCATTGTGCAAATTTTTTCCTAAATTATGGAAAGCAGATGTTGACAATGTATCAGAAGCTGATTCAGAATATGAGTCTTCAGAAGGTTCACAAAATTCAATTCCAGGAAATGATTCGTCTAACGAAAAGAATAATGTAAATGTAAATGTTGTGTCGTACGATAAAGTATAGTATAAAATATAATAAGTGAGTGTTTAGTAAGTGTTGGAGAAGAACTGAAGCAGTATACTTTTGTCTCTGTAAATTCTATATTCTAACTCTATAATAACCTGAATCAAACATAATAAGTAATTTAGAAACCGCTATTGTGTCAAAAGCTGCTAAATAAAGTAGCTGCGAAAAGATATGGTACCACTTAATATACTTGATATTTAGGAATTGCATTTTTAATTATTAATTTTGTGCTTATCTGTAATAATTGTTTGATTTTAACTACGTTTCTTTTTTGGATCATTTCTTCGTTCTTGGAGAATCCCAAGGTATAAAATAGACTGTTCTAACAGCAGTGAGTTAACTATTTAACGCTTATCTTCACATGATTTGAATCAACTTCTGTTATTCGATTGCTAGGTGGAAGTGTATCTTTAAAAGATATTAACTTCCATTTACCTAAATTTTAGGTTTATTATATAGTTATTAGATTGATATTGAATTTTTTTCCTTTTTTTTAAATTTTTTTTTTTTTTTTTTTTTTTTTTTTTTTTTTTTTTTTTTTTTTTTTTTTTTTTTTTTTTTTTTTTTTTTTTTTTTTTTTTTTTTTT
>JAJMEC010000089.1:0-60278 GCA_030573955.1 Yamadazyma triangularis | reverse complement strand
TAGTCTGTCAATTGTATCCATTACTGAATGGATATATTTACTGGTCAAAGACATTTCAGATTCAATAACAAAAGATGCAGGATACCCATGCTCTATTGCAGAAGCATGATCAGAACATGCGTAGCCACAAGTAGTTTCATGATAAGGTATATCACAGTAATTATCAATAATCATCTTGATAAAATCATTTAATTTAGGTGAAGTATAATCACCAATTAAACCCATATGAATGTCATCTTTATTCATGTTTCCAGTATAACCAGTCATATCTTGTTGCAAGAGGGCCATCACAGTTTCATTGTTTTCATAGTATCTTTTATAAACATCATAGGACCCTAATAATCCTCCCTCTTCAGCAGAATAAAAATGAAATTCCAATGTTTGGTAGGGCTTAAAATCTCCAGACTGATAATCAGTCATTAAAATCCTCAATGCTTCCAAAATAGTGACAGTACCAGAACCATCATCATCAGCACCAGGACTTTTCATTAAATTAGGGAATAGCAAGTTCATTGAATCTTGATGTGCCCCTACGATCACTTTGGAATCTACCTTACCAGGAATGGAAACAATCAATGAAAATTGATCCCAAGTGTCATGGTGAACTCTCTTCACATGCACAGAGTCCTTAGCAGTCCCAATAACTTCTATGAGTTTACTTTCAAGCCATTCAGCACTTTCAACACCAGTTTCAGATTTGTAGTATCTAGTGAAAAACGAAGAAAATTTGCTTAAATTTTCAAACATTAAGTCGGTATCTATTTGGCCAATAAATTGGTTCACTTTATCTTGATATTTAATATTGGCTGGATAACTATAGTTTTTAGGGGACACAATTTCATCAAGTTTTTTGGACCCATAGGTGATAATTGAATCTAACCAAGATGCTTCAGGTGTCTTTTCGACCAAGTTTTCTTTCATTGCATCTTCAATTGATATATGATCAGATACATCAATAAAATTGATTGCCCTCCGCTTATAATTTAACTTTGTGGCTTCATCAACTACTTCATATTGATTGGGGCCCAATTTAATCAATCTTTGTGAAGGGTGTTTCTCTAATGGGTTATTTAATCTTCCCAAACTTGGGAGTCCATAGACCAATGTGATCAAACTTATTAATATTATTTGGAACTTCATAATATAGTATCAAAGTATCCTTGAATTGCTCGCACTCGGTTTCTGTCACATTTATACGAGAAGTAAAAAGGATTAAATTACGACAAAAGATAAGCATTTAAACGAGAGACCAGTAATAAAACATTTTCTACGGTTTGACTCATACAATAGTCCTTTTCCAATAAATTAGTCTAAATATCGCTTCAATAAAATAGTTTAATAAGTAAAATTCTAAATTCATTATCATCTCGTCACAGTTCTAAAATCAACCCATCACGGTCAGTAACTTAGACAGCTCCACATTTTCACCATTAGGACCAACTTCAAAACCAAAAATATTATCAAAGATGCTTTGTATACCACTGAAAAGAATATTATGTGCTCCCCAATAGAATGCGTTGGATACTCTTTCAGACCTTTCACAACCCCATACTGCGGGTTCTTCATCAGTAATTCTATTCTTCATCCAGGCGAAAGCAGCACCACTACCACCTACTAATTCAGTAGTATGACCAGTTGTTTGAGATACCGACAATTCCAAAGATTTTATACCACTGCCACACCATGCATCATAAACTCTTTCAACTTCTCCAATAGGGGCCAATTCATCTAATTTTCCTTGATGAATAAATAAGGGAATCTCAGGTACAAGACTACTATTGATACCGAATGTGTTATCATAAAGAATTTTTGATAATGGCTCTTCATTAAATATTTGTTCTCCTTCTGGAAAGTATCTGTCAGGCCCAGATAAAAATTTATAATTATCATAATGACTAGCTTCAGGTTTACATATTTCAAAAAGTTTTAGGAATTCATCATATTTGCTAGAATAAATATGTTCTTTAAAGAAAGCCTTTAAGTCATGGAAGACATTAGTCAAACCAGCCATGGCAAAGGCAGTAACACCAGAAAGAGAACTACCATCAGCACCAATAGCAGTAGCAGTTAAATTGGTGACAAATCCACCTAATACTACACCCTTAATATTCTCAATTAATTCAGGGGCATAACTAGGTTGTAAAGCGGCTGCCCAACCAGCAGCAATAGAACCTCCTGAATATCCCCATAAGATAGTACGAGCATCATGATCAAGCCTAGTACGATTACTTGAATTAAGCACAGCACGAACACTATCTAAAGTGATATGACCAGCTAAAGAACCAGATCCAAAACCAGCTTTTAATCCTTCATAATCAGGAGACATCACATAATATCCTTCTTGTAAAATAGTTTCAATAGTAAAAACCACAACATTTGCTGATTGAGTTCCTTGGGTGTTATTAAATCCAAAAAAGAAATAGGATGGTGAACAATCAACATTGGCAGAGTTATCTATTGGTTCATAGACAACAAGTTTTTTCCTATCAGCATTATAAGGTTCAAATAATGAAGCCACTGCGGCCGTTGGTTGACCAAAAGTATCTTCACTTTTCACAAGGATTTGCCAATAATTCTTTAAATTGACATCATTACTGAAAACATTTAAAGGAGCAGGAGCATGTCTCATTCTTAAAATTGCACCATTTGGTTGATCTTCAATACCTTCAGGAGGGGTGTAAAAATCATCTTCACTTGGTGGTGGAAAATAGGCTATGACCAGGTTAAACAAACAAAATACTATGCAAATGATTAAGTTAGCTTTCATTTCTTATTATAACTTACCTTTGATTTTCAATAAAGCGAACGTAGAATTAAAATTAATCAAAGATTTTAAAGAATGTGGTAATGAATAAGAAAGAAGGATTAAGATTTTTCTAAAAAAAAACCACCAAGTGCTTTTGCATTGGTATTAATAACTAAATAAATGGAAAGCTAAGAGGTGCTTTTGTGCAAGCAAACCATGCCTTTAGAACTTATATAACAATAGAGACCTTGATTGACATCATTTCTTGAATGTATTATTATCATGGAAAGAAACCGGAGAACAATGAAATTAAAACAAACCTTACTTTAAAAACCAAAACAAAAAGCTTGCTTGAACAAAGAGACACACGTAACTAGAAAGTAACAAACCCGCTACAGCCTGCATTACAAACACAAATGTTAATCGTCGTAAAAGATTTATTGTTGACCAAG
The DNA here is from genome assembly GCA_030573955.1 of Yamadazyma triangularis. Lineage (NCBI taxonomy): Eukaryota > Fungi > Ascomycota > Pichiomycetes > Serinales > Debaryomycetaceae > Yamadazyma > Yamadazyma triangularis. Next base: position 57,080 of record JAJMEC010000089.1, on the reverse strand, counting down.
ATTTGCGCCTAAATTAACAAAAACAAACAAAAACTGATTTTTGCGACCTCATTCCCAACGCAGTTAAAATCGTAAACATCACCTTCCTATTTGAGTTAAATTCATCAGTTGAAGTAGTTTAGTTCTTATTGATAGTGTTGAAGTAGAGTGTTGAAGAATATCTTAATGCTAGTAGTTAAGAAGCAGTAGAAAGCAGAACATGTAGGTAATGTTTATGGTTATTTTTCTTAACCGTCATTTTTGTTGGGACACATTTACCAGCCATTCAGAGCTCAACACCTTTCACGTGGTAAGCAAGCCCTCTATCGACTGTGTTTCCGTTTTGAGGTGATTCCAAAATATTTATGATTTGGTGCAGTTTTGGGCGTCTTAGCGTTAAATTTCAACAATAGGCACTCTTGAGCAAACGGGAAAGAGATAGAAGAAAATAGATCGACAAGGTGTATAACTCACAAGAAATACTTCTCATAGTCAAAGAAGAGCCTAATCTAGACTATTTTTTAGCATATTCAAGTAGAAAGAAAATTCAGGTAAAGAAACAATTGCTTAAGAAAAGAGGTCAACACGAAGAAAAAGTCAAGGAGCCTTTGTTTTGAGCGTGAAAATCATTGACCATCAGCATATTATCACAGCATTTTAATTGAATACTTTTATGTCTTCAAATAGCATTAATGATGAGTATGAGGCATTGGAAATCATCGGGAAGGGGTCATTTGGAATTGTAAGAAAGGTTAGACATATAACTACCAATAAAGTGTATGTTCGTAAGGAGATTGAATATAATTCCATGAATACTCAAGAGAAGAACCAATTGATTTCTGAACTTCGTATTTTAAGAGAATTGAACCATCCTAACATTGTCAAGTATTATAGACATGATCATATAATGAATAAAAAATCCATATATATTTATATGGAATACTGTGATGGTGGTGATTTAGGTCATATCATTTCGAATTTTAAGAAAAATAAAGAAAGTGTTCCTGAAGAATTTATTTGGCAAGTATTAATACAAACGTTATTGGCGTTACATAAATGTCATTATGGTATTGAGGCAAAGAATGTTAACTTATTTTCAAATACTGCTCCCGATGTTGAACCGTCGATTAACTCAGAAACTGTTATTATTCATAGAGACATAAAACCTGACAACATTTTTATGCTAAATTCTGGTAAAACCATTAAAGTCGGTGATTTTGGCTTAGCTAAAATGTTAACATCTCAAAATGATTTTGCAAAGACATACGTAGGAACTCCATATTACATGTCTCCCGAGGTCCTAATGGACAATCCTTATAGTCCTGTTTGTGATATTTGGTCTTTAGGATGTGTCCTATTTGAATTATGTACATTACAACCACCTTTTCAAGCTAAAACCCATTTACAATTACAAACAAAAATAAAAAAAGGTATTATACCTAATTTACCTGACATATATTCATCTCAATTGATTTCTATAATTAGAGAATGCATTACTGTTGATCCAAACTCGAGACCTACATGTTTTGATTTATTACAGACATTACCAATAAGGTTCTTAAGAAAAGAAATGGAGTTAAAAGATATTTCAATGGATTTAAATGAGTATCAGAATCAATTATTCAATAAGAATGATGAGTTGAAGAAGAAAGAGAGTTTCTTAAATACTCTTGAACAAAAAATTATGTCTCAAAGACAACATTTACAAGAAGAATTCAATAATCTCCAGAGGAAATATAATATTCAAAAGAAACAGTTAGAGGACGAATTAATGGATGAATTTGAACATCGTAAACGATTAATGGATCAAGAGGCGAAAGAGGTAAGGATAAATTATCAAAGAGAGTTTAAATTGGTAGTTGAGCAAGAGGTGCAACAACGTTTGAAGGAAGTTTTAAATCATAAATCCAATGATCTAATGAGGAAAAAATCTGATCCAACCAAACATGTACCACATTTGATTCAACAACAGGAAGTATCTACTACTCAAGCCAAAAACTTTTTACATCAAAACAACGGATACCATTATCAACACAATGAACCAATGAATTCCCCAAGTAAACCAAAGGGCCCTAAAGAGTTAGTTGAAGAAAGTCCTGGTAGAAGAACTCCTCTCAAGATTCGTAACGACTATGACGACTATAATTATAAGGTAAATCAACCATCTCCTACTCGTTTTCAAGGTAATAATTACAGAAAAAGAATAACCGATGAGTTGGAAAGATTAAGCCTCGATAAAAGGAACATTCCAGAGTTTGAAGAGTTGTACATGAGAAAAAACTATCGTCATCATTCTTAAATAAATAAAGGTATGATCACAGTTAATAATAATCCACATATTAAGGGAAGGCATTTTATTTCTTGTAAGTTTTGTTTAGTTTAATTGCATTAATATATAACTATATATCTAAATATTAAATCCTAAGGATTATTTAATCACTCCATTTTTTACCAGTTAAAGATTCATAAGCTTCAACATATTTGGATTTTGTTCTTGTAACAATATCATCATCCATAGCTACACCATCTTTATAAGCTAAATTATTTGAAGTTAACCAATCTCTAAGAAATTGCTTATCATAAGAGTCTTGAGATTGACCGATTTCATAGTTTGAGGCATTCCAAAACCTTGAAGAGTCAGGGGTTAAGACTTCATCAACTAAAACTAAATTGTCATTTTCATCAAGTCCAAATTCAAATTTAGTGTCAGCTATAATAATGCCTTTAGTTTTAGCGTATTCTTTTGCTTTAGAGTATAACTCAATAGCTTTGGCAGATAATTTGTCACACAATTCTTTACCTACAATTTCAGCAGCCTTTTCAGGAGATATATTTTCATCATGCTCACCTTGGTCAGCTTTAGTAGAAGGAGTGAAAATAGGAATAGTAAACTCTTGGGACTCTTGTAAATTATCCTGATCAATAATCATCCCATGAACTGTTTTCAGCTTTTTATACTCTTTCCAAGCAGAACCAGTTATAAAACCCCTAACAATGACTTCTAATGGGATTAATTTCATCTTTTTAACTAATAAAGATCTACCTGACAATTGACTTTTATATTTATCTTCAGATAATTGACTTGGTAAAGATTTAAACAAAGCATCATCATTGGCATCTTTTAATGCTAAGTGATTTTGAATAGTGTCACTTAAAAAGTCAAACCAAAATTCTGATAACTTGGTTAAAATCTTACCCTTTGATACCACTCCATTTTCCATAATTACATCATAAGCTGAGATCCGATCTGTGGCTACAAATAATAAGGTATTAGAATCAACCTCATATATATCTCTAACTTTACCTCTAGAAACTAGAGGTAATATTCCATCTAAGTTTGTTGTATGCAAAGCTTCAACCATATCTACTATTAGATAACTAGAAATATCTTGATTAAATTGCGACTGAAAAATTAATTCTGACTCTGCTCCTGGTTGCAAAACTTCAATGTCATCGCGAAATTTGACTCTTGTTGGTTAAGTAGTCCTTTTGGGTCAATTGTTTTTTGTATGATGGAAATATCCTTAATGTATAATTAAAGAGAAAACTCTATGTATTCCTTTGAAAACAGTTTTTTGAAGAGAAGTGAAAAGATACAAACAGAGCCAAATACCAAAAAACTATGCTTAAAAAGTCTCCACGATTTTTTTTGGTAGTGGCTCCACAAAACGCTACGCGGACTCATGTAAAATCGCGTCTGATAATATATAAAAAAAAATCATTCAAATCATTTACATTTGGTATCAACTATGTCAAGCATTAGGCCTGATCTCAAGTTTAGCGACCATTTAGACGAAAAGCAATACTACAATAAGTACTTTAAACTTCCACCAAAAGGGAAGGATACAATTAGAGTAATTGATCATAAGGATTACTTCACAGTGTTAGATGAAGATGCTGATTTGATTGCTGATAACATCTATAAAACCCAATCAGTGATTAAATATAACAAAAGTCAAAGAAACAGATATGCCACTATTTCCCCTCAAGTTTTTGCTAACAATGTTTTGAAATTTTGCTTGATAGATAACAACCATAAGATTGAAGTGTATAATAGCAAAACCTTTCAATTGATCGCTATGGGGACCCCTGGTAATTTGGAAGCTATTTCTGATGAGTACGGTGTTAATTTGGAAGGTTTATTTCAAGACTGTTCTTCTCCAATTACTGCCGCCATCAAATTTCAGCAACAAGGAGCCACTAAAAAGATTGGTATTTGTTTAATTGATTTATCTAATTTAACCATTCAAGTTTCTGAGTTTGACGACAATGATTTGTTTTCCAATTTAGAAAGTTTATTAATTCAGCTTGGTGTGAAGGAAGTTATTTTACCTTCTAACTATGATCCGGAGAATAAAGAATTGCCTGATATTCTTAAATTATATCAGATATTGGATAAAGTTGGTAACATCGTTATAAGTACTGTCAAATCAAGTTATTTCACTATAAAGGACATTGAACAGGATTTGTTAAAGCTTTTATCTAAGGAAGATACTAACATTGAATTAATTTTGGGGGCTAAAGGTATCAATTCGAATGAATTTCCATTATCCTTTTCATGTTGCAATGCATTAATAAATTATTTAGAGTTATTGAATGAGAATAATGACAATGTATTTTCAATTGATAAATACAGTTTGTCCAAGTTCATGAAATTGGACTCTTCCACTTTAAATGCTTTGAACATCTTTCCAAATAAACAAGCAAATAACTTCAATGTTAAGTCAAACCAAATAAGTTCAATGTTTGAATTACTTAATAAGTGTAAAACCGGTAGTGGATCAAGATTATTATCTCAATGGTTAAAGCAACCATTAACGAATTATACTGCGATAACCGAAAGACAGCAGTTAGTAGAAAAGCTTATTGATGATACTAGCTTAAGAGTCTTCGTATCCCAAGAATTTTTATCAAAGGTTCCAGATATTAAAAGACTTTTGAAGAAATTAAATAATAATGTGAAAAAGACATCAGGAAATGAAAATAAAAAGCTTGAAGATGTAGTGAGATTATATCAAATAGTTTTAATTTTGCCAAACCTAATTGATATCTTGAAATTAACAAAGGAAGATGATGAAGAGTCTGAAATTTGTAAATTGATAAAGAACTATTGGTTAGGTCCAATAAGCAACAATTATTCCAAATTAGTTAAATTCCAAGAGTTAGTCGAAACCACCATTGATTTATCTCCTTTAGAATCAAACAATGTTCATGATTTAATCAATACAGATTTCAATATCAAACCTGAATTTGACGAATCATTGGTAGAAATTAATGATAAATTGCAGAACACTTTAAAACAGATTCAACAAGAACACGAGAAGGTAAGTGATGATTTGAATATGGAAGTGGATAAAAAGTTAAAATTAGAAAATCATCAAACTCATAGCTGGTGCTTCAGAGTTACCAGAAATGATTCCAGTGTTCTTAGAAATACCAGTTATACTGAATTACAAACTGTAAAGGCTGGTGTATATTTCACCAACAAACAGTTAAGACACTTATCTTTAGAATACCAAAACACTTTACAAGAATATAATTCTAAACAAAAGACATTGATAAAGGAAATATTGTCGATCAGTTTAACTTACGAATTGGTGTTTATGGAATTGTCTATTTCGTTGAGTCATTTAGATGTCATAACTAGTTTTGCAAATGTTTCCATATTATCACCAACTCAATTTGTCAAACCAAGTTTAATCCCGTTATGTGATCAACTTGATGATTCTAATTTCTCTAATAGAAAAATCGATTTAAAAAATTCAAGACATCCAATTTTAGAGGTTCAAGATGATTTGAATTTTATTCCAAATGATGTTAACTTATCCAATTCCGATAAGAGTTTTGCTCTTATAACTGGTCCAAATATGGGAGGTAAATCCACCTATATTAGACAGATTGGGGTTATAGCATTGATGAGTCAAATTGGATGCTTTATTCCAAGTGATGAACCGGCTACTTTACCTATCTTTGACTCTATATTATCTAGAGTGGGTGCCGGAGATTCACAATTAAAAGGATTGTCTACGTTTATGATTGAAATGTTAGAAACTTCATCAATTTTATCCAATGCTTCTCATAATTCACTTATCATAATTGATGAATTAGGTAGAGGTACATCAACTTACGATGGTTTTGGATTGGCATATGCTATACTGGAACATATTATTAAACAGAAACAGTGTTTTACTTTATTTGCAACTCACTTTCATGAATTAACAGAATTATCTAATAAATTTGACAAGGTAAAGAATTTGCAAGTTCAAGCTTTGATTGGAGAAACTGAGGATTTAACTTTGGTATATAAGGTTGAACCAGGAATTTCGTCGAAATCTTTTGGTATTAATGTTGCTGAATTGGTTAAATTTCCAGAAAAGATTGTCAATATGGCCAAGAGAAAAGCTAGTGAGTTACAACAAGAAGAAAATAATGATGATTATATAAAGATTAAAAAGACTAAATGTTCCAATGATGAGATTAATACTGGTATCGATAACTTAAACAACATTTTAGTCAAATGGAAACAGCAATGTTTTGATAAGACCAACAAAAAATTGAAACTAGGAACTGATGAGACAATAGAAAAGCTTAAAGAAATCTCAAAACTAGAAAACACTAACGATAAATTCTTGAACGAAGTCATGGCCCTATTGTAAGAGAGTTCACTCAAATGATACATATATAAATATATATGGAATATAATAAATAAAAATACCTAATGAAGTTATTGATTCTTCTTAGAATTTAACTGCTTAAATTTCTGTAAACCTGGTTTATCATTGCAGAAAACAACTGGTAATCCCATTATCCATTTAAAGGTATAAAATTGGTCAGTTTTGGTTAAGAAGCACCTCAAATATTCCTCATAGACTAAATAGAAATAAACACCCAAGCCAGTGAAAATATGCCACCAACCATGACCTTCTAATACAAATCCGTAAGGAATTCCTACTTGTCTTCTAAGAGATCTAATTTCACTACAGAAGTGAATATCTAGGTTCCATAAGAAATAACCAAATAAGAAAAGACCAATACCTGTAATCATAGTAGCATCTAAATTCTTTCTTGAATTTCTATCATCAACATAAGTTCTACTTAATTTAAAGGACTTCAAGATGATTAAAAAATTCAAGAACCCATAAGCAGCTTGATGTAATGTGGGATCCTTTACATATAAATAAACCAAAGTTAGGAAATTAGCAGCCATAAAAATTCCTAATCCAATTATCACAGAATCTCTAGGATTCTTAAACTCAGAAAATACAGACCAAAATGGAATACATGTGGCATAGATCATGGGCAATTCATCTAATAATTGGAAATGATATTTTAAGGTCATGTGGAACAACCATGAACCAACACCTACCAATAAGAATCCAAATGCAGTAAATAAAAATCTTGGTTCTAATAAATTTCTATAGGCATGAAATATAGCAAAAGCAGCCAATAATATAAATACTGAGTTTGTGGTAGTGTTCAAGTATTCTGCAACATAGTCAGATACAACATAGTTTTCTTCACACCAGTCAATTGTGGCAGTTACATCACCCCAAAAGCCATGCAATTGTTCTTCAGGATACGATTTAGCAAATGGAAACATAGCTTTTTTGATACATGAATGATTAAAAATCAAATATTAATAAAGTCACTGTGCGACTACAATTAAAAGTCGGGGAAACCGGCTTCAAGAGCATTACACTACAATTTTTATTTGCATGAAACTACGTTTTTTGTTACAAAAAACACAAAACAAATCAAGCTGAATAATATTTAATAAATACCGTATAAATAAACTTAGACTATTAATTTTTATACCATTCTAACCAGCATTCATCATTATAAGGTCTAGTAGTATATGTGTCAAACATTACCATCTTTTCTTCATCTGTCTTATCAGCTCCATTAGATGAGTTCATGGCAATTGGATTGGGTAATTTGACTGAATCATCGTATTTGACTATATCACACCAATTTTCACATATTTTAGAATTGAAATGCCAATACATATTGGCAACCGCTAACTTAATTTCAATTTGAGCAATATTCATACCTAAGCACATTCTTATTCCTTTACCAAAAGGGATCATGTATTTTTGTTGTAATTTAAATCTATCTTCGTATTGTTTATCTGTTTCGGAGTCTTTCTTTAACCATCTTTCAGCGACAAAATAATCAGGGTTTTCAAATATTTCTTCAACTCTTTGCATTGAAAACGGTTGACAAGAGATTATGGTATTAGTTGGAATTTTCACTTTTTTCTTACCTATAGTAACAAAGTAATTCTTATCAACGACTCTTGGTTCAGCTCCAGGGATTGAAGCATGAACTCTTGAATTTTCCAATATAATTGCATTCAATAATGGCAAGTTATCGATTGTTTCAAGATCGTGTAAAATATCTTTTATCGACTTAGGTTTCCCGAAAGTCTGATCCAATTCATTTTTCAATAGTTGTTGCAAATAGCTATTTTTAGGTCTTGAAAGTTCATAGGTCAAATAGGTTAATTGTATAGCTGTCGTTTCATGGCCAGCAAATATATTATCACTTAAAAACGAATAAGCATCAAATCCTTTTAAACCATTTTTCTTTAATAATTCTAAAGTAGTTAAATTTTGCCCTTCAGAAAAAACAGGAATATTCTTTTCAGCACCATTATAAATACCCAATTGCCATTTTTCGATTATTGCCAGTGACTTCATAATTAATTCAGTGGCAGCATACTTCCATAATTTGGGCATTAATGTGGTATAAAATACCATTGATGCTACATATCTATGGTAAGTGACAATGGATCTATTTTCTGGTTCACTTAAAAGATCTGTAGAATTCTGATTACCCAATTCAAATGCAGTCACCACATCTAAGGCTAATGATCCAAATAATGAATAGACGTCAATCCCTAAATTTTTAAGTTTACCATTTTTCAAAAACCATTGTTTGTCCTCATTATGATGACCATAACCATGAATATTGACTTCTGATTCAGCATTAATAAAGTCAGGTCTAATACCTTCAACACTTGAATCATTGATTTCTCTAATTAGATTAAAAACCTTTGCTGTTAAACTGTCTCTAGTAGAATTTTTAGCATTAAATATTGCTGATTTACTATAAATATTCGAAATATTTTTTTTGTAATTTAAATGTCTTTCATTTTCTAAAGAAGCAAACATATTATCCCTATTTCCATGATTTCTGAAATTCTGATAGAATGTTGATTTGGGGAAATTTTTTGTATATATGTCATTCAAGTATTTTGGATCACCGTTACAGCTTACTTCATAGGGAGATAATACTACAACGTCTCCATACCTCTTGTGTAACCTATGAACCATACTAATCCATTGATTAGTTCTTTGAAAGTGTAAACATGGTAATTCAGATATCCTAAAGATATAAGGTCCAGGGATATGTTTTAATGGTGATATGTAAAATGGATAGATAAGAAGATAATAGACGGCAACGGATACCAAGGTGACTATGAGACTTGCGGCTCTATGATTCTCAATTAATCTGACCGACGACACTAATAATTCAGACAACATTTCAGACTTTTGTAAAGTTTATAAGTAGAAACATAAAAATACAAATAAAATGTGGATTGTTATATCTTTATCTATCGATTTTCCAGTTCCGCCATGTTACCTAATTCGGTAACCAATTTCGCATTGTCCTGGGAATTCCGCGATTTATGCTATAGAGGAATTTGCAACACTACAGCGGCGTAGAGTATAGGAGGATTAGTAATGAGTAGAGAAAAATTGAAAACCAAATTAAACTCTGAAAAATAACAGTTATATGAAATAATTCAATAAAACTGTATTTAGTTTTCTCTTTCTAAGAAACTGTTCAATTAGGTTCAACTGGGTTTGAAAATATTCACACTTAAATACATTAGTTTCCTATTTAACTATCAAATTCATATCACTTTCCACCTCCATTGGAATTAGCTTTCAAAAATTGAGCATACTTAGAAGTATCATGAATTCCACATTCAGTTTTAGCTTTCCCTTTCCATCTACCACTTCTTTCATCTTCATTTTCTTGAACAGGTTGAGTAGAATGCCAATCACCAACCGACTTATAGCCCAAATCTAATAATTCATTGTAAGGCACTTTATTATCCTGGATATAAGATTTAACTTGACCAAAGTTCCATAATAAGAAAGGATTAACCTTGATTATGTTTAATTCTTGATCGATTTCAACAAACTTCAAATCAGATCTAGATTCTCCTTGAGATAATCTTCTTCCGGTTAAAACCACGTTAATATTTAATTCCTTGTAAGCTCTTGATAATGGCTCTACTTTTACTAAATAATCATATAATAAATCATTTGTTTCCCATAAATTGCCATGCTTATCAGTGAATTCCTTTTCAGTGTTAAAGTCTATAGGTTTATAAATATGTAAATTAGGATTGTATTTTTCTTTGATCTTCTCTACTAAGTCAATAGTTTGGGGAAAATGAAACAAAGTATCTATAAATACTAGATCAATATCCAAGTTTAATTTTGAAATAATGTCAATAGTAACTAATCCAGTTAATCCAAAAGCACTAATTTGAAACAAGTTTGGGAATGTAACATAGCTCCATTTTATTATATCTTCCGGTGACAACTTCTCTAATTTGCTATTTATATGCTTTAAATGTTCTTCACTTAAGCTAATCATGATTACAAATAGATTAGTTTTAATAGCTAAAAAATCTTCTCAGCTATATCTAGAGACGGCAATCACGTGATATGTTGTAATTAATATAATACTTTCTTTACCAAATATCGGTAAGTACACCCCCACACTATCAAATGGAATCAAGTTCTTAGCTAGATCAATGGTACTTATGAAGGAATAGAGGAGAGAGTTAAATAAAAAATATCACAACATTCAAATGACTGAAACTTCAAATTACTTTATACAAGAAACATAAACACATTATATCAAATCACATCCGTTTATTCATGGCATCAGCACCTTCATTAGCCAATTTGTCGGCCATTTCATTACCGTAGTCACCAGAATGGCCCCGAACATGCTCAAATTCAACATCACCTCCCTTTTTTTTGATAGCACGTAACAACTGACGACTTTTTTGAATAACCTCTTTATTCGCTATTGTTTGACCGTTAGCATTCTTATAGCCATTTTTTTCCCAATTGACTGCCCAAGGGCCCATACAATTTATGGTGTATTGAGAATCAGTTAAGATTAGATATGGACTAGTAGACCCCTGACTGACTTCTCTATAAATTAATTTAAGGGCCTCACATACAGCATGTAATTCCGCCTTTTGGTTAGTCGGGGTTTCGTTCTCATCTATTTTATCAAAAGCACGGGCGATGTTTCTACTATCTTTATCACCAAAAAAAACACCAATTCCTCCTATGACATTAACACGGCCATTATTCCTAGCTGCACCATCAGTGTAAATTTTTTGGGGCGTTTGTGTAGATGTCAGTATCTTGATGCAATTATCACCATTTTCTTTACCAATGCGGCTGCCATTATAATTGGTATTACTGGAAGCATCCCGGCTTTTGCTAATTGAATACGGCAGGACATCTATATAGTTAGATTTGATATCTCTATATTTGGACTTAATGCTTCCACCACCACCACCACCACCATTACTACTACTACCGTCTGAACTTTTACTATCGCTATTTTTATACCCTCCATTAGCAGCAAATGCATTTGCACTCTCTTCATCCTTGAAACTTTTGTACACAGCTCCTTTATAACCCTTAACTTGAGCTTCAGCCGCATCCCAAGTCGTATAAACCCCTTTTTTTCTGCCGTTAGCTACAGCATAGTACTTCATTCTGATAACTTGCCTCAAAGTTAAAAGGCTTGACGCGAAGTGTATTTTCAAGTTGAAATATTTAATGGTTTATTAAGTAATCTTCCTTAAATAGTACAAGATTACTTTATGATTGAAAAATAGCTTATTTATATAGTATTTGGTTGAGCTTATATATAAGAAACTATCTTGTTCAATAATCAAATAATACAACGAAGATCTATTAACTTTTCTAGAACTAGTATTAGTTTTAACGTAGGCTCATTTAGAATTTTTTTTCCGTTTCAAAACCTTAAATTTAAAATTGAGACAGTACTGATAGAAATAAAATTGAAAAGCAAAGATAAAGTAGTATGAAGCAACGGTCAATGTACATATGATTGAATTAAAAAAAAAAACAAAAAAAAAAAAAAACAAGGGATGAAAATAATATATAAAAAAAAATAAACACTTCACTCAAATAAATCAAAATTCAGGGATGATCCAGGGGTATTTGCAGACTATCATAACTAATTGATACAGTTCACCTATGTCCCTCTTACCATAAACTTATATCCACCAAAACAGACGATTGCAACCAAATACTATTAGTCGTGCGAAACCCTAAAATAATTAGTAGTTGATGAGTTGTACCAAATTACATCTGCCTGCAATTTCCAATAAGTTATATTCTATGACCGTTGGAATTATAATACTACATAATGTACAATACTACAGTATGTGACTATCTGTTACAGCCATTTATGTAAAGGGTCTGCAGATAAGTTGTAAAGGGCTCTTTAGTTGCAAAAAAATAACAGCCAAAAGCTAATTTAAATATCAAACTATGATTATATAATACAATAGTATACAGAAACACCATCAAAAATAGCAATTTCACCAACTAAAAATTCTACTGAGTTTTGTGATATCATGTAGAGTTAGTCGGACTGATAGTGGTTCTTTGGTTAAATTATATACATAGTGTAGAAATTAATGTATCTCACAGTATGCAAATATCATATCCATGGTGATCTAGAACTATAGGATCTGGAAAGTAGAGAGGTAAAGATGACTATGCTGCCCCTATCTGTAGAAAGCGAAAAATAGAAAGCGAAAAATAGAAAAACAAAAAAATAATAACAATAAAAAAAAAAATAAAAAAAAAAAAAGAAAATAGAGAAAATAAAGAAACAGCTAGAATTTCTTTTCTATTGTTAATAAGTCGTAAATTTAGATCGGATTAATAAATATTTTGGGTCAGAGGGTCATTAGTCTTAAAAATTCTCATAATAATGACTCAATTGAATAAATCTTTGATTAGAGAGATCATTCTCTTGAGTTAATCTAACAGTTTCACAAGTTTCAAAGTTTTTCATAAAATCATCAAAGCCTATTGTATCCAATTTTTTAATTGATGTAAGTTCATGTTGGAAATTATCATTCACTTTACTTTTTAATATAGATTTTGGAGGTTTATAATCATAATAACCATCATCACCTTTTATAGAAAGTTTGGCCTTATCTCTAAATATAGTCCAATGTTTTCTGTTTTTCCTTTTCTTAATTCTATTACTATTTTTGAATTTGTTGATAAAACTAGTCTTTCTAGGTAACAAGATATTAACATCAGCTTCTACTAAATTCAAATCAAAGTTGAGGCTTTCGGTATCAAAATTAATATCAAAGTCATTAGCAAAAGCAATGTCATCTTCATAACCATTTATACATTTATTTAGAGTGGTCTCTGTTTCATTTAACTTTATGGTTGCCATCATAGCCATTTTTGCATTCATTACACACAAATTCTCCTTTTGCCAAAAATGGAAGGGACTCGAACTGCTGCGGAGTTTGGTGCGAAGGGATGATTCTTTAAGGCTCTGGACACGACATATATTCCATAGGAAAAGGCCGTACATTCCGCCTTTGATCTGTTCGATGCCATATATTTAATACATTTGCCTAGTTAAAAAAATTTGCTTTTTAAAACCATTCCCACTTATTACCCCTCTATAATCAGCAATTAAAAGATTGTCGATTTTCCCGTTACTCTTTTTAATGGTATAGAACATCCTTGGATCATGATATTTGATAAGGAAGAGATACTCCTGGCAGCAAATACACAATCACCCTTTTATTTAAACTTACCAAGTATTGATGCTAAGCCAATCGATGAGTTGATCATTTATTTCAAAGGTTATAAGAGGTTTATTAAAAGTTTGATTCATTACCTTAAAGAAATTGCTATGATTAAAGAGTTTGAATCAAATCTTAACTATCAATTAATAAATTCATTTAATGAGACTACTACTTCCCCACCAGTATCAACAGGAAATCAAAGACCAAATTTGAACAAATCTAAATCTAGTTCTAATCATTCGTTTCTCAAATTAAAATCCATCAATGATTCTACTTTGATCAATAATTTGAATACCACTATTGTTAATCATCATAGTCACTTACATCATCTCAATTCAAAGCACCATAAAGAATTAGTTCATAAACTTATTCCAAAGTTGGAAAATTTATTGAAAAACTTATCCAATAAAATTAAAGAAATTAAATCAAGTTTAAAGAATGATCTGTTTATTAATGATCAGGTCAAAAAAGAAATCAGTAAAACTGGATCTGTTCTTCATACTTACATGAAGGCTGTGGAATTATACAATTCTAAACCTATTTTTGCCAATATGGTAAAAAATAGTGATGAAGATGATGAAGATGAAACTTTTGATTCCAATGAAATTTTGGATGATCCTTTTTTAATCAAATTGAGATTAAATTATCAGCTCAAGCATCAATTAATCAAAGAAAATTATTTATTTGCTGCCTTTATTAACTTGCAAAATATTTCAAAGGATTTATTAAGTTATATATTAAAAGAATTATATGCTGTTGTTGAAAGATTTGAAAAAATTAGTCATTTGAATTTAAAGTCAATAAATTTTAATGCTAATTCTGAATGGCTGAATTTTATTCTGAATAATATTAATTTTTTGAATGTATATACTCCTTCAGAAGTTAATCCAAAAAGAGAAATTAGACATTTCAAAGATTTAATAATTCCGTATAATAATTCGGTTCATAATAAGTGCATTAGATTTGGTATTATTTATAAGAAACTGAAGTTATTAAAGAACTATAATCGGTTTTATTACTTATTGACTTGTAACTATTTACATGAATTCAAAATCGAAGATAAATCCAATGGCGATACTCCTAATAGCCAGAAAACGAACAAATTAACCGGTTTTATTGATCATAATGATTATCCTATTAAATCCTATAATTTAAATAATTATAAAATCGTCATCAAAAATGAAAAGAATTTCAAATTCAATTTAGTCAAAATTTCTTCTGAAAAACAGACCACATTAAAATGCAATAATTTAACTGATTTTAATAATTGGTATAATGATTTAAAGGATTTGTTAAGATTCGAATCTAATCATGATGAAAGATTTGAATTTGTTGAAAGAAAATTGGCTTTAAGAGATAGTACACGGAAACCAATTTTAAAATCAGAACTTTCAGATGATTCATCTAAAATTAATGCCACCACAAGATCACCACCAAGTAATATTCAATTACCATCAAATGTTCCAATGCCAAATTTAAATCTGTCGTTTCCTTCGTATCAAAGCACATCTCTGAATGATACATATGGCAGTAGTAGTTCTTCTGTGAATACTCATCGTCGTACCCCACTGTCATATTCCTTAAATGTTAGTGAAAATCCAGTTCAAAATTCTTCATTACAAGGAGTTTTCACTCCTAACATTAGAACTCCTTCATCTAGTGGTTCAGATAAAAACCCATTTGATAGTTCTTTTTTGAATTCCATGGAGTCAAGTTTACCATCTAATGGTATATCACCAAGTCAATTACCATCCAATGGTCCTTTGGAGGCAGCTAAACATGAGGATTATTTGAAACTTCAACAGCATTATTTAAAGCAACAACAAGATTTAATCAATTCTAAATTGATGGAAAATGAAAATCACTTACAAAGTAACAATCCTGCTACTGATAATACTAATCCACAATTCAATTCTTATCCCAATTCTTCCGATTCACTTAAATCTTTAGATGATTCTAAAATTAATAATTTCTTGCAGCAAAATGGCAACCCAGCAATTCCTAAATTCTTTATAAATGATCAAGAAGATGGCTCTAAGAGTGATAATATCAGTTAGGAACTCTGTCATTCAATTCATATAGATTTATAGAATTAAAACTTAGAACTAAATATATTTTTAAAATTATTACAGACATAGTCTTATTTTTGATTTTAATTAATTCTGTATTTGGTTATTCATTTACTAATTCTAGATTTACTTAATTATAGCACGTTTGAAATAAATTTGCAGCCACATTGAAGGTAGTGTTTCACCAAATTGCTTGAGCAGTGAAATATTGTCCACGACCGCAAAAATGCGTCACAGCTATCACCAAAAAAATAGTCTATAAATAAAATAACTTTAAAAGTTACAAGCAATTATAAAGTATGAGTACAACAGGATTTAAAAAAAATGAGTCTGCTATAGATTCTGATAGTGACATTGATACTGCCTCTAGTATGCCCACTCAACCGATAAGAAGATCTTCATCATTATTCTCATTGAGTTCTAACCAAGAACCCTTACCAAGACCAGAAGTTCATGAATACACTGCTTTTATTGAAGATAAAAGACATTTTTCATTAATTAGAAATTTACATATGGCTGATTTCATAACATTATTAAATGGGTTCAGTGGATTCTACTCAATTGTTTCTTGTTTCAGATTCACTTTGACAGGAGACAATAAGTATGTACAAAGAGCCCATTTTTTCATTTGCTTAGGATTATTTTTTGATTTTTTTGATGGTAGAGTTGCAAGACTTAGAAATAAGTCAAGTTTAATGGGACAAGAATTAGATTCTTTAGCTGATTTAGTATCATTCAGCGTTTCTCCAGCAGCTATTGCATTTGCAATTGGATTTAGAACCACTTTAGATGTATTAATATTATCATTTTGGGTTTTATGTGGATTGACCAGATTAGCAAGATTTAATATTTCCACTAATAATATTCCTAAGGATAAAACTGGAAAGTCTAAATATTTTGAAGGATTACCTGTTCCAACTAATTTATTATGGGTTCTTTTTATGGCATTTTTGGTATATAAAGATTGGATTTTAGACGATTTACCAGGTTCTATTTATTTAAAGGAAACAGTTTTAGAAGTTCATAATATTAGTTTCTTATTTTTCCTTCAAGGATGTGGAGAAATCTCTAAATCTTTACATATTCCCAAACCATGAGTTTTTATTAGTTGTAATTATCTATTTGTGTTTAAGTAAATTAGTATAGTCTTTGAATGAAAAATTCTTTGGATCTAATAACCCCAATTGGTTAATATTAAACTTTAATTTATGACTATGTTGACTGACGTCTTGTAAGGCACATAGTTCCCAAAATATTGAATGTAGTTGTCTAAATTTAAAGAGTCTTATATAGTAACGGAATTTTGATCGTTGAGTTTGACTTTGATTGATACCTATCGCATTTAAATCCTTCATAAATTTAGCCAATATTTCCACAATTTCTGGCTTGTCATCTAATTTCTGAATAAGTTGTTCTACCTTAGCTTTATCATTTGCTTTAGCTAATAGTGCAAAGTGTTTATCTATTACTTGAACTCTGTTAAGTGCCGTCTTTATATATCTAAGCATTTGGTAGCTTTTTGTTGGAACAATGTATTTGAGCCATCATCAATCTCGCGACTAAACATATAAACCGGAACCGAAAAATTTTTTTCATTTATCATTTGATCAAGTTTGCCATCTTTTTTTTAAAGTTAAGATGTTGAGAACCACCGTTCAACATACCTTAAACAAGGGCATTTTTGCAAGGAGCATTAAACCCATAATCACGGCCAAACCTTTGGCTGGTGCTAATATCACCAGAGTGGGGTTTAATGTCAATAGACCATTCTCATACACATCTCAAATGTTGCAAGAAAAGAAGAAAGAACAAGATAATAAGATTTTAACAGATGACTTATTATCCAAAGCAGGATTTGAAGAAGACGAAGGAAAGAAATCAGAACAAGAACAGGAACAAGAACAAGAAGCTGCTGCTGAAGAGGAACAAGAAGTTAGAGGAGAAAAGAGAAGAAGAAGAAAAATTAAAACTTCAAAGGATAAACAAAGAGAAAGAGCAGCTAATTGGTTCTATATTTCCAGTTTATTGGCTTCTGTTCTTGGGTTAGGTTATTTAAGTAGAAATTGGGATTCCGAAGAAGAACAAAAGAATTTAGAAGCTCAATCAATTGATAATGGATATACCGTAGGATTAATTTATCAAAGATTAACTACTAGATTATCATCATTATTTACTTTTTTCAGTGAACCAGTATTTGAGAACTTATTACCACCACCAGCTCCTGAACCTTATAGAAGACCATTAACTTTAGTATTAACTTTAGATGATTTATTAATCCATTCTGATTGGGATACTAAAAATGGTTGGCGTACAGGAAAACGTCCAGGTTTAGATTATTTCTTGGGTTACTTATCTCAATATTATGAAATTGTTATCTTTGGGTCAAACAGTCAAATGTTTAGTGAAAAGACGGTTGGAAAATTGGATCCATTCCACGCATACATTTCTTATGCTTTATTTAGAGAAGCTTGTCGTTATAAAGATGGTAAGTTAATTAAAGACTTGTCATTATTAAATCGTGATTTAAAGAAGACAATTTTAGTTGATACTGACCCAGAATGTTGGGCACTTCAACCAGATAATGCTATTCCAATGAAACCATGGGATGGTAAACCTGATGATAAATTAGTTCAATTAATTCCATTTTTAGAATTTTTAGCCACTCAAAATGTCAAAGATGTTAGACCAGTTATAAATTCATTCGAGGATAAATATAATATGATTGAAGAATTCAAAGTAAGAGAAATGAAATTAAGAGAACAATGGAAGAAAGATAACAAACATTTATTTGAAAATTATAACAAACCTAATGCTGGTAACTTATTGGCCAAGTTATTGGGATTACCATCATCTCAAATCAATAAGGAACCTAAAATGCCTTTAGATATAATAAGAGAACATGGTCAATTACAATATCAACACTTTCAAAAATACTTAAAGGAAAATGCTGCTAAATTCTTAGAAGAAGAACAAAAATTAAGAGATGAATTTGGTAAAGTTACCTTGAATAAATTAATAACCGAAGGTGCTCCAAACCCTGAAGAAATTGCTAAAATTCAAGCAGAAAGAGCCACCCAAGCTGCCGAAGAAGAAAAGAATAAAAAGTAGGTTTTTGGTGTCGTTTTCAATGTACATAGTGAATGTAACAACTCATTTTGAAAAGAAAGTAGTGCGCGTTACAATGATGAGGAAGAAAGTCAAATGTCATATTCGTATTTGTTTTCAATTATCACGCAATATAAATTTAACTGCACAGAGTCAGGACCCTTGAACCACAGAGACTTAAGCTTAGATAGTGTAGTAATAGAATACAGGCTCGAAAGTGCCCTGAACCATTTGTTACTCTATTGTCATTTTAAAACAATAGGACAAACATTTATAAGAACCTAAGGCTCATTTATTACATTGGTTCATTGGTTCTTATATTTACCATATCGGGTATATTAAAGAACCAATAAACTAATGAAGAATAGTTTAAGTTACAAAACAATCGAAGAGCTCTTTACATTACTAATTTCATTATAATAAAATTTATCTCATTGGCTGTTTTCATTTTTATTGGTTACTCAAGAAGGCCGATTTTCCGATATTATTCGCACCCGATTGGATAGATTGATCAAAAAGATAAAAAAATTCTTGGGTAAAAAAAGGCTATACTCTGATTTTTTTTTTCACACTACTATTAAAAAATTATCAGATTCATCAATTATTTGTGCCAAAATCTTCGCTATTATTGGTTAATTTTCTTCATTATTCCCGTTCCTTTTACTGAAATTTAATTTTTGTGAAGAGGAGAACAATTTTTTTCTTTTTTTTTTTAATAAAATTCATT
This sequence comes from Yamadazyma triangularis, assembly GCA_030573955.1. Classification (NCBI taxonomy): domain Eukaryota; kingdom Fungi; phylum Ascomycota; class Pichiomycetes; order Serinales; family Debaryomycetaceae; genus Yamadazyma; species Yamadazyma triangularis. The sequence goes on along the minus strand of JAJMEC010000089.1, from coordinate 37,282 downwards.
TCTTTTATTAGTCATTTATTTCCAATAACACTTTTTTATTTTTTCCTTAGTTGATATATTCAATACTTTTTGGCTCAAAGAAGCATAATGTCTGCAACTAAAGGTCCCAGTATTGCCCCCAGACAGTCCATAGCTCCGTCACCTCAGGAGGCGTCTTCTCCACCTCCTATAGCTATCAAGCGTAGTACTGGTGGATCTGGTATAATAACATCGAAAGAATGGGTATTACCACCAAGGCCCAAACCTGGAAGAAAACCAAGTATTGATACTCCAGCTTCTAAAAGGAAAGCTCAAAATAGAGCAGCTCAAAGAGCTTTCAGAGAGAGAAGAGCGACTAGAGCTCAAGAATTAGAAGAGAAACTTTTAGAAGTCGAAAAAGAAAGAGATATAAAAGAAATGGGATTAATAAATACCATGAACAAATTAAAGGCGGAAAATCAATTTTTACTTAAAAACCTTGAGCGGTTGAGAAATGAAGTTAATTCACTTAAATCCAATTCTAAAAATCAAACAGGTGGTTCTCCTACGAATTCATACGGGTCTTATAATTCAGCATCACCTGCTAATTCCAATTATTCTTTCCAACAAATAAGTCCAGCACCTTCTGCTGATTCCCCTCCAGTATTCAATACTAGTCAAAAATATAACACCATATCAAGTTATTCTAATTCTAATTTAACTCCAAGATCTAGTAATGAAACTCCTAATAAAGTCGATTCCAATAATTTTGATTGTGGTGTTTGTCTAAAAGATGATTGTCTCTGTGAGACAGTCGGATTAAAGGAAAAAAATACTAAATCAATAGATGAAACCATTTCCAATTTCAAACCAATGACAGCCGTTTCATTGAAGAAAAGAAAGGCAAGTGAAGATGAAATAGATTTCACCGCTAAATTTGCTAAAAGACCGTTACCTGAGTTCAAAAGACCTTCCACTTCTTCCCGTGGACACAATCGCCACGAGAGTCATATAGGTCATAGTGCAAGACTGTCGATAAATGAAGAGGCAGCAGTGGATGATTGTGGGTTTTGTTCTGATGACACACCATGTGTTTGTAGAGAAGCAGCCAAAGAGACAGCACGTTTAAACAAATCTTTAACCAATGATAATGTCTATCAAGATAATGATAATAATCATGAGCTTGATGATAAAACTGACTTACCGCCTATCCAAACAAATCCAAAAGATTTCCGTAAAACGTCACTTCCAGTCATGCATCCAGGTCCTTCAGTTGAAATCAGAGATATTACTAATTTGACCCCTGGAGCGGTTCCAACAGTAGTAACACCAACCACTAAGAAGTTAGAAAATGAAGATAATTCTAAAGAAGGTTCCGATGGTGGTTGTACAGGAAATCCAGGTACTTGTGCCCAATGTCAAATGGATCCCATGTCGACTTTATTCTGTACCACCGTGGCAAGTAAGGCTAAGGGTGATAATGATGACGACAATGATGATGATGATGATGATGGTGAAGGTGATGAAAGTTCTGCATCTAGTCCAGAGTCCAAAGACTCCATTAAAAGTGAAACCAGTGACAGGCTAACCGATTCTAATAGTAGTAATGATTCCATAGATGAAGAAAGCAATACTCCAAATGAAGAGGTAAAGGAAGGCGTAAATGCAGAAATGATTGCTGCTAAAAACCAAAGTAATAACTTGCCTTCAGTGGCGTTGACTCCTTCAGTTTCTGATATGTTTATTCCTTGTGCTGATGCTTATAAAACGCTTTCTAGACACAAGCAGTTTAATCAGGTAGACTTTAGCACCTTAGTAGGTAAACTCACTACCAGAGGTATGCAGGTAGAAGTTCAGTCAGTAGCTAATGTTTTGAGAGAGTTGGATAGAAGAGTGTATAATTAATTTTTTTTAAAGGTAATAGGTATTTTTTATAGGGTAAAATAAAATAGTATTGATAAGGTTATACAAAAATTTACCATTGTAGATTTTAATCATCTCGCGCCAATATTGAGTTTTCATATCGAACGTCATCTTAGAGTTTAAATGATGTTGTCACGGCGATTTCACTTGCATGTCAATATAAGAACATTTAGTACCAGTAAACTTAGGTATAATGATTCTAAGGTTACTGCTGATGAGCTTTCAAGTGCATTAAAAAGACGGTTGAGACTCAACCAACAAGACTTGAAACATGCTACGGATGAAGATGAGGTAAATGTTCCCAAACAGCTTCGTAATAAATATGGTCATGATCTTGATAAGACAATGCCAGAGACGGTACGGAACTACATTTCCAAAAAGAAAGCGGAAGTTGTACCGAAAGTGAAATTAATAGTGAATAAAATAACCACTGATGATGACTTAAAACGAGTGTCACCCTTGGATGTATCTCAACTTCCCAAATTATCCCATGATCTAGACAAAGTATTATTTCAGAAAGGAGTTAAGTTTCTATATTTCCCCAAGAAGAAGAAATATAATTTTGCAAAACAACTCACCAAAATTGATCGTCTCGAAGAGTTTGAAGATCAATTATGTAATAACTTTGTTTCCCCTTCAAAAGATTCCAATTTGTTATCCATAGCAAGAAAAGAGAACAAAAAGTATTATTCTTCTACATCATCTATGACATCAACATTATTTCAGTTTTATATGCTTTTGAACAATTTTGATCCTAATAATACAAAGAGATTTAAATTTGGTAACTTTACTAGATTGGTTAGTCTGTTACCTTCTAGTTTTATTGTCAACAAAGCATCTCCTCCAGAAGAAATATACTCTATATCCAGCGACAAATCAACAGATTTGGATAATTTTTTGAGTAAATTCGGTAATATATTGGAAGCTGTTTTAACTAATGATGAAAAAGATATAGAATTAATTAGAGAACAGGATCGTCGGAAAAAAGAAATGGAAAAAGCCAAAGATCCAGAACAAGAAAACAATCAAGAGTTAGAGTCGATTATTAAAAATCATAATGACTTCGAAGAGTTGGAACGATTCACTAACCCCAATAGAGTTTACAATATAGCATCATATGATAAGTTTATCATGAGATCACAATTAGATTGTTTTAATGAAAAACTTCCAGGTAACGGAACTTTTGACTTGAAAAGTAGAGCTACTAGTGGTATCAGGTATAATTTAGATGATCCAGATATCGATAAAAAATCCCATAATCGACAATTTTTTTATAGAGACGAATTTGATGATTTAATTAGAACCGGTGCATTATTGAAATATGCATTTCAAGCCAGAATAGGGCAAATGGATGGTATATTTGTTGCATTTCATAATATCAACCAGTTTTTGGCTTTTGAATATTTGTCGTTAAATGACATTGACAGATTGTTCTTTAATAATTCTGATATTTCATCTTACTTGGCAAATACTCAGTTCAAATTTTCCTTAAAGATTTGGTCTAAAGTATTGGACACCATCTTAGAAGATATTGACGATAAATTTGATTCATTCCGAGTAGTTCTTAAATCGTCTCAAAAGCCTGATTTACCTTTCAATAGTATGAAGGTAAATGTGGTTCCATTATATCGAGAACAAGTTGATAAACTTCAGAATTTCCCTGATTTATTGGAATCTGACACCAATGATTTAGAAAATAAGTATGAAATACTCAGTGATTATGAAAAACGTTTAAATGAATTTAACGAAAAGCTTACTGAAAATGGGGTCTTATCGTACAAGATTGAAACCTCGGATTTAGTAAATAAACAAAAGTTGCACCCACATGCATTACCTAGGTCTGAAAATGATAGCTGGATCATGGACTATAGAATTAGCAGGGAAGAACCAAACGTGGAAGAGTATTTAAGTCAATTGGCAAAAACTTCTGGTACTATTACAAGAACGGTAAGAAAGAACAAAGGAAAAACCAAATCAACACCGACAAATAAAGATAGACATAACGTTAATAAAGTCGATACCAATAACCTGGAATCAAAATTAAAGACTAAGAGTAATGAGAGGAATCAAAAAGGAAATGATAATGAAGCCAAACTCAAGTCTGACAAATTTGGATCATGGTCTTCTGAAAGACAAATCAAAAGAGAAGGAAAAAATTCTGAAGATCATAAAAAAACAAGTAATACAAGAGATTATACCCGTTGGCTTCTAACTTCTAAGCGTGGAGGGAAAAACATTGCACAAAAGAACATGTAAATATTAGATATGTATAGTATTATATAGACCATCACTATAACCGTATAAATTTTTTTTAGATGTAATGATAAAGGGGAAAAAATATATTACAGACTGATTATAATTTACAGTATATTTTTTAGATCAGGAAAAGTTCAAACCAGGAATACTTTCACTAACATTAATACCGGGGACATTGACTGATCTATTATTGGAAGACATTGTTTCTCTTGAAGGAGGAGCTACAACGGCATTTATATTATTATTGGCTTGGTAATACCAAGCACCATTCTTTTCATTTGTGTAAAGAGCATCTTGGAAAGCCATAGGGTCATTTGGTCTTGATCTTGACCAAAATCTCGCTGATCTATCAGCACCGGCAGTACATAATAAATGACCTAATGGGTGATACTCTACAGCATGGATAGCCTTTTCATGAGCATAAGGGATTTTATGGATAGGTTCAATGGAATTTATGTTTTCCTTTTCATCATTAGGTATATAAGAGTCAAGTAAGTAATGGTTAATTGAACCATCATAAGCTCCAACTGTAAACATTGAAGGATGCAAAGGATGCCATTCAACACAGGATAAATCACTATCATGGTTTCTCATTATAAGTAAGTCTTTCATATTTCTTAAATCAAAAATCCTACAAGACCTGTCTCTAGATACCGAAGCTAATAATCTTTGCATACCATTTGGTTGAAATCTAGTTTTGGTAACAGTGTGTTTAAATCCATGCAATGTAGAAACACAGGTTCCAGATCTTGGATCCCATAATTTGATTAAATTATCTTTCGAACCACTAACAACTAAACCTAAGCTTGGATGCCAATCACTGGATTTAACATCCCAATGGTGGCCTTCCAACAGGACTTCTTCTTTACCATTATTAAAATTCCAAATCTTTAAAGTGGAATCATCAGAACCAGTCAAGAATTTAGAATCATTGGGAGAAAATGAAATATCTTGAATACCATCAGAATGACAATTTAATATATTAACATTGTTGAAATTAGTTTGCCAGTATTTAATAGTACCTTCTTGATCACCACTTAATAACCATTCATCATTATGACTATACTTTAAAGAAAATATAGGACTATCATGAGCTTGTGTAATAGTTTCAAAGTTAAATGTCATACCATTCCATAAAGTAAATTCACCACTATGACTTGCTACTAATAACCGTCTTCCTTCTGGTGTCCACTTTACTGTATTAATGGTATGTCTTTCCTTATTGGATGATAAATGAACGAATTTAGTCTGTCCATCTAAAACAGCTAGATTATTCTTATTTTTATTCATCTTTGAATATGCTGGAGAGGGCAATAGATCCATTAAATAAGAAGATTCTGGCCTTATACTTCCTATGGGTTGTTGATCAAACCCAATAGACCTCAATAAATGCCATCTCCCCATGTTATTACCATGGTCCACAATTCTTCTATGGGCTGCTTTTTTACTTTGTGATGCCAACTGTTGTTCTATATTCTGCTGATAGGCTAACATCCTATCATGATCGGATCTATACATGGTGAAAAAACGTATGAAAGAAGTAGTTTTGAGATTTCCGCACAGTTTTTAATGGAGTTTTTAGAATGAGAGAATGAGAGAATGAGAATGAGAGAATGAGAGAAGACAGCACAGTGAATACGGTAAGATATATGTAGACTTGCAGGTATTTCAGCTAACATTTTTGCAGTTCGATAGTAATCACAGAATAAAGTCTTTTTAGTTCGATCAAATCTATGGTAAAATAATCCTTCAAAGCTGAATAACATTCACAATTTGCAACTTAAAGACATGAAAGTAGAATCAATAAAACCTTCTCAATTAGCCTTGTTAGCTTTGTATTTCTCTTATTGTCTGTTTCCACTTAATGTTTCTTCTATGATCTCTAGTTACTAATTATATTGATTTAATTTGCTGTTTGTCACTGGACTGTGGCACCCACGCATCCCACAGTGTCGTGCAGTGAACTATATTCGATATTATTAACTCAGATAGTTGCCAAATAAGACATATTTTAATTATTTCAACTTTTCTTCCATTTAATATTAAGAATATGGTTGCTTTTTTCTACCACGACGACAAAGACACTCCTGAAAACTTCACTGATGAACATAACTCAGGTGAAGTAGTGAGTCAAGATGCTTTGAATGAGCTAGGCGTTTTGTATTATCAAATCAATAGTATTGATGAGTTAAATGACATTGCAAAGAAGAGAGACTACAAGAATAGAGACGAGGTTGCTTTAAACTTAGACTCTTTTGGGGGAGATGTCGATGCTTTTAACGGCAAAATGGCTCAGTTCTACAAAGAACATTACCATGAAGATGAAGAAATCAGGTATATTGTTGATGGCGAAGGATACTTCGATGTAAGAGACAAGAACGACAGATGGGTCAGAGCCAAATTAGCTCCTAAAGATTTATTAATTTTACCTGCTGGTATTTATCATCGGTTTACATTATCTAGTAACTTAAAGCAAGTTAAAGCCATGCGGTTATTTAAGGAAGAACCTAAATGGGAAGCTATAAATAGGGATACCAACAGAATCACTGATGCTAGAACTGACTATGTGAATGCTATTTCTGTTTAACTTAAAAGAAAAGAACAAAAAAAAAGAACAAAATAATAAAAGGAAAAAATTAAAAAAAAAGTATTTATTGTTATGCATCTTATGGCCTCTACTTATATAGTCTACAAAATATCAAAAGGATATGATTGTTAATATATTTATATTACTATACCTATTAAACACTTATTGCCTGACTATCTTTACATTATGCTTTTTGATCCAACTATCCATATTCTTTCTGGCTTGGTTTAATTGCTTATCGATCTTCTCTCTTTCGTCATTCAATTGTCTCATATCATTATCTAATAGCTTGATAACATTGTCCACATCTTTTTCAACCAACACCCCTCCAATCATTTTAAAGCATTTTCTATTTTGTCTCTTCTCTGGCTCTATACTAGTTAATGTTCTATCGACTATAACATGTTCTTGCAATTGGGAAGAAATTGTACTTAATTGGGTTTGTAAATCCGTCATATCCGATTGGTATTTATTATATTGTTGCTGTAGGACTTGTGCCTTTTGCTCTTCTTCTTTCGATGGCTGACTCATATTCTTTGTATTTGGTTATGTATACAGGATAATGTGATTGAAAGAAGATTGATTTATGTTCAATAGATTTTTTTTTTGTCAGGCTGGAAATTTTTTTTTCAATCTACTGCGAAATAATCAGAGATCATTTTTGCAGTATAAATTGGCAGCCATTTACGGGAAAAGTGAAATGCTATATATTATCAATTGATATTTGTGTTTGGATAGATAATAGTCGATTATATTTTTATATGAGGTGGATTTTATTTTATTCTTTATTATCATTGGCTATTGCTGCCCCAATTACATCTACTAAAACAAACCTTACCGTCTTAGATTACCATTTATCTGAGACAAGGTTTCATGCATTTGCTGACTATAAGGTGATAGAGGTTGAAAACTTACAAGAAATAGAATCTCAATATAACGAATATCTTGTTAATTATAGAACAGATATAATTTTCCACATCAAAGATCAAAATTCTATTTTATTTATTAACAATAAGAAGCGGATTAAAAATGATGGTGGTGCCAAATTAGGAGATGCAATAGAAGTCAATAGTGAAGGCGAAAATTTCAAGGCTAAAGATATTTCATGGTGGTCATCGCCAAAGAAAACTGTTCCTACTACCATGATAAAATTAGACAAGACAGAAAGCAAAACGAAAAAAGGTTATATCCCAGTCTCAGTGTGTTTAGATCTGACAGAAGCACCAGGAGGATCGATAAGTGTTAGTCATGGAATAACAATAACCAATTCCATTGATAAAGAAAATGATTGGACAGTTTCATTGCTTTTGGCCTTAACATTGAAAAAGACAATATCGGAAAGTGTGGAGAAATCATATTCCCACACGGTTACTGGAACAATTCCTGAACTGACTAAAGGGCAATTATTCATCAAAAATCCTCCTATCTTCTCTGCTACCTTCAAAACCATCTTTTATGATTTTAAGGAGAAATTCAAGAAAACAGAAGAAGAAGAAGATAATATCACTTTATTAGACCCTACTGTTCCCTTTGAATATCATCTTTTAACCAGCGATAGTTATCACTTAAAATGTGATGCTTAAAAGCTTACTTATTTATTTAGTTTTTATGTATGTATGTATATATATAACATGACTTTGAATCTTAGATATCCTTTTTACCTTTGTCAGTTTTACCAATATATACGAATTGAACAACAAACAACAACCATCCAATAACAACTAAAGTGGCACTAGCAACATAAAACCAGGAATTAGTTATATTCCAAGATCTCTTGTATTCATCATTGGCTAAATGTCTAACAGCCACCACACGTTTATCATTTAAGTAATTTAAACCACTTCTTTTATAGTCTAAATCAAATGTAAACATACCATGTTGATCAGGAATAGTAAAATTAGTGAAATAAATGAAAGTATCTTCTTCACCATCTTCAGTAGATGAAGTAGGACCCAAAGGTTCTAAATTAATTCTATAATAAGGATCTAACATCTTAAAAGCTAATTGAATTTTAGCATCATCATCTTGAACAACATATGGTTTCCATTCATTATTGATCAATTCACTTACCCCAATAGTATAAATGACTTGATCTTTAATTCTGTATAAAGTATCATTAATCTTTTCCGGTTCATCGTTCTTATAGTGTTGAACAAATTGTAACTTGATTTTATTCTTCATTTGAAAAGCCCAAGATAATAATTCATCTGATAATAACGATACATCACCTAACCAGAGTAATCTATTATTGTTTAAAGATTGTAAACCAACAATTACGTGATTTTGTTGACCTATTGACCAAGTGTTTTCTTCATTCATGGAATTGACAATATCATTAGTAGATATACTTGTTTTACTGGATCTTAAAACAGGGATTAAGTTTTCATTGTTTGAAATTATAGCTGATTGACCGGAATATTCAGTTTTAATTTCTGATAAAATTCTTGAGCAACCAATATTGTCATTAGTTAAATGAACTTTATCATCATTATTGAAATGATCTAAAAGATTATATCCCTTTGGTGATGGATAAATTCCAACTTCATTTAAAAATTCTCTTATATCATCAGGGTAATTTTTGGCTGAATCACCAACAAACACTAAATTACCTGAATTATTTATAAAGTTCATTAAATTGTGTTTATTCAATTGTTCCTTATTGGCAATCTTTTTTGATTCAGTTGGGAATAAAATTATATTTGAAAAAACAGATTCTTGACCTAAGTAAAGAACCAAATCTTCTTCAGTATAACCTCTTAAAATAGTTGTATGATTTGCTTCATTCAAATAGTTAACTACCAGTTTTAATTCTTGAGTAGGCTTATTTAAGTCAATTGATTCAGAATCATAAATGATTAATGATGACTCTAATCCTAAAGCCACCCACACAAATGACAAGATTGTCAATATTTTAAATATCATATTGGCTTTCCCGTGTATGGTTGAAGATTGATAAATTTGGCTACGTGTTGAAGTGAGGTTGAAAAGTATGCGGTGCGTTTATGACATTTCCGTCAAGGGACACTACTCAGAATTTGATGATAGAGAAGTGAAAAAAAAGAAAAGCTTTTCATTAGTGCCTAAACTATTATATAAACTATGATTAAACTTAAAGTAGAATTTTTAGGAGGTTTAGATATCATTAGTAATAAGGTCAGAGAACACAAATTGACTCTTCCTATGGAGGAAGGAGAGGCTACAATGAAGAATGCTATAGACCAAATTTGTAAGGATATAATTGCTGACCCTAAAGATATATCAGTATTCATTGAAAATGATACAGTAAGACCGGGGATATTGGTGTTAATTAATGATACAGATTGGGAATTAGAAGGAAGTGAAGAATACGTTGTAGAGAATGGTGATCTCTTAACATTCACTAGTACTTTGCATGGGGGTTAAGGATATACTAAATTGGTAAGATTTTACACCCCAAAACACCTCTTCCAGGCCAATTATTAGTGGGGGTCAAATTGATTTGTTCTATGTTTTGCTGTCTTAATATATCAATAGATATAGTTTTATCGATATTAGACTGAACTCTACTAATCACTTTGGTCAATTTATCATGGTTCCCGGCATGGATTGTATTATCAAATACTACAATTTTGTCACCAAGTTTTATACCTGCCAGTTCTGCTGGACTTCCACTAATAACTTCTTCAACAATAGCAAAAGGGATATTTGATTCCACTTTCTCCTCCGAATCTTGTATAGTAGTGGGTAGATTTTGTTGTGGAGATTGAAATTGTTCAATCAATTTACTCTCAAGTAATGATAATAAATATCGATGATCATTTCTAAGTCTTATAATTTTAACTCGAATTAATCTGATACTTACAACATCTACATCACCTCTTGGAAACCCGTCTGAAGTAAGTAATGGCATTTCCATATCGAATCCATATTTGTTTTGCAATAGATCAAACAATAAGTGTAATTGATTTTCGACATCATCTTTTATAATGGATAATTGATTATAATTTAGTTCTGGGTGAATTTTGTAAGTCTGGAATTGACTAACATTGATATTTAAGGATTTCATCAATCCTTCGAATGAATCTTTTTCAATAGTCATTGTATATAGTCTTTATAGGAAAGAAAATAAAGAGAAGAGATAAATTTGCCTTCTTTATAATCAAATGTGCGACCAGTGAACCATTATAATGTCTAGTTAATGTTACTACATAAATCAAAATATGGAAAAAAGCTACAGTATAAACATAAAACAAAATAACAAAAATAGTTTAAGAAACTTTTTAATTAAGCTCTGCCACCATCATTAGTACTTAATGCAAATGAATAGTTAGAAATGACTTCAACATCATCTTTATCGTTACCTTCACTGATCTCTTGCCATGACGCTATAGTCAATACCAAGAACCCAATGATCACAAGAACATCACCAATTAACTGTTGGGTACTCAATTTATTATCAAATAAAATCCATTCAACGATACCTATCAAAAATATCGTTAATAATGAACTTACTGATGATAATACGGGATTAGTCAAGGAGATTAAAGATAAAAAGGAAGCACTGAATGATAAGTTAAAAACCATTGATCCTATTATATAAAGCCAAATAGTTTTATTATCATCATAACTGAATATTTTGAACTTATGAATTCCTAAAAGTTGAGACAAGATTATTCCAGTTAATAAAATCACACAGGTGAAAAGTCCAAGGAGTCCCATAACAAAATTAGCAAAAGCCAATTGTCTTTTTGGAGTAATCAATTTAGCTAAATGAGGTGGAATACAACAATACTTCTTATAAAACACTTCATATAAACCATAAATGACTGCACCAACAGAAATAAATAAGTTACCCCAAAACCTGTAAGGATAATTAGCATTGTCATCATTATTGTCACTTGAATAGGCTACGATAAAAACCCCCACAACAGCAATGATAACTGAATTAGCTTTAAGCCAGGAAAACTTCTCCAGTAATAAAGGAATAGCAAATATATAAGCAGTAAACGCAGAACAATTGTATATAGCAGTGACATCAGAAGCATATGTCATTGACATCGAACCATACCATGTAAATCCAGCCACTGTTAACAACAATGTAATGATGAAAGTCTTTTTCAAAATGTATTTCACCGAAGGAGTACTGACAAACGATTGGATACAAGCAGTGAGTGAAGGAGTGTTAGAAACTTTTGGATTCTGATTTATTAAATCATTAATCCCATCAACCCTTTCATCACCATTAATATTATATTCATAAATCAAAATTGATGTATGGTAGACATTATGAAATTGTTTAACTATTGATTTCCGGAAATATTCAATGTAATTGATTTTATGATTGCTAGTACTAGATTCTAATAACTGACTGGTGGAATCTAAAGGTTGATAATCGGACTTCTTTCTTAATTTGGTCAACAACTTGTAACTTGAAATAATCATCAACTGTGTGGGCCATAATAACCACCATGAACCATGAGTAACTAACAACAATATAATTGGTTCATCAAATCCTAATAGATAGGCTTGTGATGTAAACTCTGTTTGCAATACAAATGCTATTAATGATATAATAAACAAGACAGCAATAAATACAACTTTTGTCTTGGAATTATTATTCTGTTGACCACTATCGTTGATAGTAACGGCCATGATAGAGGGTTTGTTTAGTATAAGGGTGTTATTTCTCGCTCTTGATATTTTGTTCCACGAGTTTGAGTTTTAGCGTATACACTAAAGATATGAGCACTGAGGAAAGCCTTAGAATGTATTATACTGTAAACCTTGGAGTTATGATCATAAAGATTAGTTTTTCTATATAAATATGTAATATTTTGTATGCTTGTATTGATTAGTCACTATCACTTTGAAACTCATCATCTTCTTGATGTGAAATCTCTTGTGGCTCTATCGGAGTTATTTCATCAGTTTCTTCTTCATCAAGGGTAGTAATGAAATATTGTCTCTTTCCTAAAAGGCCCTTGTCCATTAAGTTAAGTCGACTTTCCATTCGAGGAAGCAAAATATCGACAACTCTATCATTGTGTAAAAGTTCATCCACAAACACGTCCATGAAGGTGAAATCATAATTGACTGCAATACCATTATGGAACTTGGGACTAGACAATTGAACCTTTAGCCTTGAAAAATTCGAAAAATAAGGGTCAGTAATTGAATATACTTCATGAGACTTATAAGTCATTCTAATATACAATAATATTAATGCAGTCAAATATTTGAAATTAGTTTGGTTTAAATAAATTTGTATGATAATTGATGATGGACTTATCTCTAGTAATCGTAAGAGACAACAAAGAAAAGGACCTGGTCTATTGTTTGCATCTAATCCACTGATATACTTAACATGGTTTACTATCACAGGAAGGATTGTTTGTTCATTTGTCAAATATAGGTATTGCTTGTAGAATATAGTATCTTTAATTCTATTTCTAACGATAGTTTCTATTAGATGAGATTTATTGAAAATATTTCTCTTATCATTATATGATGCCTGCATAATCAAACCCCCATGAAATAGATACTATTAAAGATGAAGTTTGATTTATAAATTAACGTGTATTAACTCGTTCTAAATAAAAAGTCTCACAGTAGTAGTAGTATAAAATAGATAGTTAAATCGCGACACATCTATCAATGGGTCAATAATGGAACCACTACTCATCGTCATCATTGACATCGATCTTATTCAAATCAGTCAAAAGGTCACCTAATTTCTTACTAGATAAATCGAACCATTCTTTTTGAGCCTCTAAGAATACCTTCAACAAATTCATTGATTTTGAAGGTTTTAACAATTTTTTCATTTCAATTACTGCAACTTCAGTTGCACTAACTAATTCATCTTCCTTTTTAATCAATTCATCATTTTCTTCTTCTTGTTGATCTTCAGAAGAAATCTTTGATCTGATTATATCGAAATCAGATCTGATGGAATAAACATTCTTTCTTAATTCATTGACTTTAATGAACTCTTCATTTAAAACATGAACAAGTTGTAAATTTAAATCATTCATTATTTTCTTATCCATATCTAATCTTGAAGCAGCAATTTCTAAGTAATTAGAACTAATCTTAAGTAAAGCAAATTCTAAAGGTGATTGATCTTCTCCTTTTTTTAATTCAGTGCTATGTTTTTCACAAATCTTGGACAATTGTCCATATAAGGTCTTTGGAATATTAACTACTTGAATATTGGCTTCATCTTCAGGTTGAGAAGGTTGATCATTCTGGGTATCTTTTTCTTTCCCTAATAAAATATTTTCCAATTCTTGTGGACTAGAAACATTTTTAAGTTGATTGAATTTACCACTTAAAACATTGTCTTTCAATTTAACCAATGAATTGTTACCAGGAGGATAATCATAACTTACTTTACCATAAGTATCATTAGTAAATTGAATTAAATCAGTGTAAAGGTTTAATAATAAGTCACAGTTGGCTTCCAATTCCAAATAATCTTTTGGTAATTCACTAACTTCAATATTGTCATCTTGATTAGCAAACTGTTGAATCTGTTGTAACTGATTAGAAAGTAATTCACTAGTTTTATTGGTAAATGGTTGAATGGATTTACTCAATTCTTGATATGTTTTCCCAGTAGTTTCAGTGAGATGCTGGAAATCATAGTTACTAATTGTATCCTGAATTGACTGTAAATTGAATGATGGGAACTTAAATGACATTGTAAAAGAGACTTAATTTGGTGTAGTTTCTAGTGATCTTTTTTTGGTCTCGCTCCTTGTTGTTAGTTTAAGAGTGGTCACGTGATATAAAAGATAAAATACTGGTGTAAAAACCCCCCAAAACCTGGAGTTATATAGCCAAATATGATTTGATTAAACTTTATATTGATTTTATGTTTGCTATATTTACTCTAATTGTTGAACACCTTCCTTATTGACAGATTTAATAAAACAACCTTTAAAATCAATTGGCATTCTAGTTTCCAATTCTTTAATACATAACTTCAATAAATCCAATCCTTCATCCAAAGACATATCTTTCCTATAATGTCTATCAAGTAATGACATACAGTAGAATGCAGCATATCCATGAGCAGCATAAGGTAATGACACTTGAGTACCCAAATAATCAATATAATTCAATGTAGCTTCATTGGTTTTTTCATCATATCCTCCAATTAAAACATTGACCTGGTAAGGCTTACGAGATCTAATAGAAGTAGCCAATTGATTTCTTACAAAGGAAGCAGTTGCCTTGGGTGATAACTCAATATCATTTTCTCTCATAGAGTACAATTGAATATTAGCTTGGATATATTCAGCAAATTGAACTGTATCCCCGGACTCACCAGTAAATGCTATTAAATTGTGTTTATTTAATTCTCTTGTTTTATCATCATCATGTTTCAATACTGAAATACTTCTAGTAGCACTTTTAGATGTAGCAAGAAGTGTACAATCTTTCAATCTGATTCCCAAAATAATATCCATGTTTGGCAGTAATGTATGTATATATAGTTTTTACCCTTGTAAAGACTTATTTGAAATAACAGTTATAAACGTAAAAATAGTTATTCCTTATTGTTTTTCCTTTACAATTATACTATCAATACAAAATTGGCTTTGATTCTTCAACTTTGAATTTGCCATCCGCGACACTTTTCTATTTTATTATAGGCACTAAAAAAATAGTTATCACTAAAGTGAAGAAAAGAAATGTCCTTACTCTATTTACTCTGTTAACTCTGTTAACTCTGTTACCTAAACACATAGTATCTTCTATATATATATACCTAATTCTTTAAACCTAATTGTTCTAACTTAGCCTCCACTTTCTTATCTACAATTTTTTCAATCAATTGACCCAAAGTGCTGGATTCACTGGATGACAAACTAGCTTCTATTTGCTTTTCTATCAACTTCCCTGTTAAATCCACTTCTATGTTAACAATATCATCCACCAGTTTGAAGGGCATTATTACTTTATTTTGTGTATAAGCAACCATCATTATTGAAAATTTATGACTACTATAATCAACCTCAGTTATGGTTAATGATGTACCATCAATAGCTATAAACCCCTTTTCCACAATATAGTTTATGAATTGTTTATCTCGTAATTGAAAAGTGAATATTATTGCATTCCCATCCTGTTTCTTCTCAACTACTGTGGCTACAGTATCAACATGACCTTGAACAACATGGCCTCCCATTCTCACATCACTAGTGACGGCTCTTTCCAAATTGAGCTTAGATCCTGATTGTAGTTCTCCTAAATTACTTCTACGTAATGTTTCTGGTGCCACGCCTACTTTAAAATTACTTCTTTCTTTATTAAACTCAGTAATTGTAAGACAAACCCCATTACAGGACATTGAATCACCTAATTGAGCATCATGTAATACACTACTACAATCCCCAATAACTATGGAAACTCCATTACCTCCACCATCGGATGAATCCATACTGTTGTATTCCATTACAGTACCAATAGTCTCTATTAATCCGGTAAACATGCTTCAAGGTATCACTCTAATATTTGATCTTGTATTACGATTAGTCAGTGACCGGGTAATTCTATATATGGTGCGCAAAAAATCAATCAGGTTTGAAAAATTTGTCTCAAGTCTCCCACAATAATCCCTTTAGAATAGAATGCCATTCAGATTTCCAGTGAAATTTGAAATACCCAAACATTCCTATGTGAATGCTAGAGTTATTAAGGACCAATTTAAAAGACTCCAATTCGAAGAACATGAAGTAACGAGAAATGCATTAAAATATATTGCAAGAAACACTGAATTACCATCAAAAGCGAGATTAGAGGCTCAGTTACAGTTAACTGCTATGCCAAAATATACTTCCTATAATCAAGTCAGAAATAGATGTGTTGCCTCTGGTAATTCCAAATGGGTCATTAATGACTTTAAACTTAATAGAGTATGTATCCTTTTATTTGACCTCCGGGTTTGAGAGATTCCATTTTCTTATTTTTTTTTTGTTTTATTTTTTTGTTCATCTTTTACTAACACAATTTTTTAGACTGCTTTTAGAGAAAGAGCAAGAGCTGGCCAAATTCCTGGTGTAACCAAGGCTTCTTGGTAATTGTAAATAGTTGTATAATAAAAGTATATCTTTTGTATCATTTACGTTCTTCTCTTATTCTTATATATTATCATAGTGCGAAGAGTAGGCTATTTTTTTTTTTTTATTCAGAAATGCTTTCATTATCATCAAAAGGGTTAAGACCTGGCTTAAGACTGGGTTTAACTTCAATAAACCCAAGTACTTCTTTAGTTCTTAGATCCATATCACTTAAACCAGATTTTTCTAAATATAAGTTAAAAGAACAGCCGCCAGGGTTTGTAGTGGGAACAGTAAATGAAGCTTACACTCCACCAGAAGCAAATTTCTATGAAGGAGGACATCATTGGAGTTATGAAAGAGTAGTAGCAGGAGCTTTGGTTCCTTTGACAATCGCTCCTTTTATTTTGGGGACAGAAATCCCTATGATTGATACCATTTTTTCTGTCACTGTGTTAGCTCATAGTCATATGGGATTAAAGTCATGTATAATCGATTATATTCCTAAAAGAGTATATGGAGTTTGGCATAAATTGGCTTCTAAGCTATTAACCTTAGGTAGTTGCGTTGGTTTATATGGTATTTATGTGATGGAAACTACACTGGGTGGACTTTTTGAGTTGTTAAAAGCCCTTTGGTCGGCCTAGACATGTATATATATATTTAATAGTTTACTCTTTATTAGCATTGCCTGAACTAATATCCATTTTCTCATCACTTTCGTTTCTACTGTCATTAGCATCATCGATTTCTTCTAAAGTTGAATTAGATATTTCCATGTTATCTTCTTTATCTTCTTCCCTGTTATGAATCTCCTCTTCTTGTTGGTCATCCCCATCGTCACTAGTGGCCATTTTATGTCGTTTATTACTTGGAGAGTCTTGGACATCTTGATCTTTTTCGGCTTCTTCTTCCGCTTCTTCTTCTCTTGGTCTTGTATTACTGCCATCATTATCATTATCTTCTTTAGATCCATTAAACCACGGTATTTTCACATACGCAACATCTTGAATTCTTTCATTTCCATTAGTCATTTGGCTTGAGAATGTTGGTTCGGGGAAGTTCTTAACTGTGGAACTAACTAAAACAGTTCTTACCAATGCATGAAGATATTTCAAAACGTAAGTGGATTTGTCCAATTTATAACCTTCTTTAAGGGGATCATATATAAGCTCAGCTATTCTCAAAACTGTAAAAGGTGGTTCTTGTCCAAATTTATTGTCTAGATTCTTAAGTATCTCCTCATGTTGAGCTTCCATATGTGGTTTTTGTTTATCAGAATCATTGAATCTAGATATTATCACTTGTAGCCTAGCCTTAATATGTGGTAGCAAAAACTTTTTCCAACTTTCATGTTCAAGTTTATAATGTTTAGCATCAATTATTTGTCTTAAAGAATCCTCAAATTCTTTATCCAATGGTTCAATTTCTACTTCCATAGTCTGTTTACAGTAAATAGACCGTGTAATCAGTTATCAGATTTACGTATTGAACATTACGCTCTATGCGCGTAGTTTTCAGTCTTAAGTGCTTATACTCACAAAAATTTTTCATCGCATCAGATTAAACACTATTAATCTTAGAAATCATGTCACTTTTAAGGGCCAGTTATAAATTAGTGACTCCTTCTTTGGGAAGAACTCTTAGGAATAATGCATACCCAGCTAGAACTTTAGTAAGATTTAATTCTACTGTTAAAGATAGTGTAAAGTCACCAAATTTAACATCACAAGTATTCCCTATCGATAAAGAAAATATAACTGAACAAGATGTTGATGAATGGTTAAAATCTTTAGAAAGATTGAAACAAGGAAATTCTCCTGATAATGAATCAGAAATGTATATATCGCAATTAACAGAACCAAAACAACAATTACAAGAAAAGTTTATTCCAAGTCAAGAACAATTAGATGAAATATCAGCATTCAAAGACACTCAGATTCCATTGAAAGCTAATCCAATAGTTGAAAATCTAGTCCATTTAATCATGAGAGACGGTAAAAAGTCCAAAGCTCAAAAAATAGTTTCAAGAGCATTATACATTGTTTATTTAAAGTTAAGACAAGATCCCATAGTAATATTAAAAGAAACCTTGGATAAATTAGGTCCTTTATTAGCCACAAAAGTTGAGAAGACTGGAACCGCTAAAAACAAAGTTGTTCCTTATCCTTTAAATGAAAAACAAAGAAATAGATATGCTATTCTTTGGATCCTTGATGGGGCATCGAAGAAGAAATCTTCGGATTTTTCAGTTAGATTAGCTGAAGAATTAATATCTGCTTATGAAGGAAAATCATCGGGTTATGATAAAAAGGCACAAATGCATAAATCTGCTATTGCTCAAAGAGCTTATATTAAGTTATAGAATCTTTTTTTCCCTTGTAAATATATTATATCATCATCGCGTACTTTGTGGTGTATAATCTCATTGTTTTTTGCAACCACAAATAAAGTTTTTTTTTGCTATTAATATCATTCTTAATTAAACTAACATTTGAATCATTAGAACTTGTAGTCTTAACACTCCAATGTTGTCTGAGACAATGGAGCAGTTTCAATATGCCATTCATAATCTCAAGTATCGATTAGATTACTATAGGGCAGATTATACAAGAAAATATTACAGTAATAGCAAGAACCCAAAAGTAATACATTCCAAGTTAAATTGTAAGAACCTTTTATCATTAAGAACCTGTCCTCGTGATAAATATATGATCAATCCCGGAGAGTTTCTATCTACTGAACCCAAAAGAGGAGAGAATGAAGAATTAAATGATAACAATTCTCATGATGATATTATAGATACCTGTTCTAATCTAATATGTTTCAATACCGATCCATATCATTCTGATTTCTATGATAGTAACGATGATAGTAACAATAATATGGGTTTTAAAAAGAACCCAGATGAGGCATTAAGACCTCTGATGGGCAGAAAAATAATGAAGGGATTCAGTTTCACCAGGAAAAGATTATCTGAGATTCCATTAATTCCTTCGCCCATATTAGAGATAAATTCTGCCGCTATAGAGAAATTGGAAGAAGAAGAAAAAGAGGAAGAAAACAAAGACCAAGAAGATGACCATAATGAAGCCATAGAAATGGTTCAACTTGAAAATTCTAGAACTCCAAATGTAATCGGTGACCACAAAATTATGGAATACGCCCCATCATACATCCCATCCAAAGTCAGAGATCCGCTAGTTAATAAAAACCAAACTAGATTCATCTTTAATATGACAAATTTTGGAAGAAGACATTCCATTACAGAAGGTGATGATCATATTCTTTACAATTCAAGTTATTGTCTTAATCACAAAAACAATTCAGACACTAATTTGTATCCTTGGAAAACTGTTTATAATAATATTTCTTTATCAGCAGCTAGAGTGGTATCAGTGGGAGAAGCTCCCAAATCAAAAGCTGATTTTACCAATTTGACATCAGATTTCGTTGCTGTAAAACCATCAAAAGATGTTTTCAATTCCACTTTAGAATTTGGAAAAAGAAAATACTTCCCACCTGATGATAAAGAAAATGATACATCTTCCGATTTGTTGTCCATGTATGATTACACTCTTCCATCACACTGCTAAAGCTCTATCAATAAACAGAATATATATATATTAACTTGCAACTAAATCTCCTACAGCGTTCGCACCCATTTGAAGATCACTTTGGTTCAGTTCCTGTATATATCCTCATTAAAATTGAAGAGAATCTCATTGGCTGAAACCATTAAAAGTGAGAATTTGAACGTAAGTTTTTTTAGAAAAAAAATCTTTCAAAACTTTTTGGATAAAGAACAAATATTGTAAAGTTTTTTTTGAAAACAAAACAAGGAAAATGATTCGTGGTATCAGTATAAAGAATGGTATAAAATCAGCTGCAGCCAAACGGTTTGTTTCTACAGCTAATGGTCAAACTAAATACGCTACTCTTTCCAATGGAGTTACTGTAGCTACTGAAGCAAACCCTCATGCTAAGAGTTCTACCATTGGTGTTTGGTTTGCTGCTGGTTCTAGATCTGAACATCCTTATAGTAATGGTATTTCAGCTTTAACAGCTAATGTTTTGGGTTCAGGTTTAAAAGATGGTATTTTATTATCAAGTGACAATACTAGAGAAACCAATGGTATTTTTGCTCAAACTACTAATGATAATATTGGTGAAGCCGGTAAATTAATCAGTACTATTGCATCTAATGCAAGTGATCTTGTTGAATCAAGTGATTTTGAAGCTTCTAAAAAACAATTAATTAAACAAGCCCAACAATTAGAATCCATTCCTTCTAAAATGATTGATTCTCATTTAAACGCTACTGCTTATCAAGGTTATTCTTTAGGTTTACCTGTTTTAGGTACTGCTGAATCTATTAAAGACTTACAAGTTCAAGACTCTCAACGTTTATTGGAAAAACATATGGTTGGTTCCAATGTCGTTATTGCTGCTTCTGGTAACTTTAACCATGATGAATTAGTCAATGCCATTGAATCTTCAGTTAAAATTCCAGCTGGACACAAACCAGCTGTTAAACCAGCTTCCTTCTTAGGTTCTGAAGTTAGAATGAGAGATGATACTTTACCAAAAGCTTATATTACCCTTGCTGCTGAAGGTGAAGGTGTTTCTTCTCCTGCTTACTATGTTGCTAAAGTTGCTTCTGCTATCTTTGGTAACTTTGACCACAACTCCCCTATCATCAACTATACCAGTCCTAAATTAGCCTCAATTGTTCAAGAATACCACATTGTTGACAAATACACCCATTTTTCAAATTCTTATTCTGATACTGGTTTATGGGGTTTCAACGCTGAAATTTCTAATGTCACTTTAATAGATGATTTCCTTCACTTCACCTTAAAAGAATGGAACAGATTATCTATCTCAATCTCTGATGCAGAAGTTGCTCGTGCTAAACAACAAATTAAAACTCAATTATTGGTTAACTTGGGTTCTTCTAATGCTATCACTTCTGATATTGCTAACTCCGTTTTATTAACCGGTTACAGAAATTCAATTAAAGAAGCTTTAGAAAAAGTTGATCAAATCAAAACTAAAGATGTCAAAGCCTGGGCTCAAGCTACCTTATGGGATAAGGATATTGCTATCTCTGGTACTGGACAAATTGAAGGCTTGATGGATTACAACAGATGGAGAAACAATATGTCTATGATGAGATGGTAATCAAGTCATTTCAATAGTCAAATTTACTGAAACTGTACAACCATTGCATCCAACATGAAATATTTAAAAAAAAAAATCAAATAATTAAAACAGAAATGAAAAATGAATAAATAAATCTCGGGAAATTATTCACACTTTGTTAGAAGTTATAGCAATTGTTATAGCATTATTTAATATAAATACATATATATATATATTTATATTTATTTATTTAAGAGTTCTAGGGAATACTTTCATATAATATTTATATTATACCACTTTTTCTTAAATTTTCTTCGATAATTAAGTCGGTAGCAACTGAAAGGACAAACTTCATGGATGTGGTATCAGTAGCACAAGTCTTGTGAATATATATCGGCTTTGAAGTTTTGTTTAGTGCTAAGAACTTCTTTTCAAAGAAATCAATCGCTGATTCAAGATCGTCATCTTTACCCTTATAACCTGGAAAATATTGTGAAATAGGTGACTTCTTTAACTTCCCTTTTAAAATATCTGTCTTGTTTAAGAAAAGTATAAACGGGGTATTAACAAACCATCTAGAATTACATAGAGAATCAAACAAAACCATGGCTTCATGCATTCTATTGACTCTTTCATCCTCAAATAACATTTGATCATACTCTGAGACAGCCACAACGAATAAAATTGCATTGATATTATCAAAACAATGAATCCACTTTTTTCTTTCTGATCTCTGACCACCAGCATCTAAAACTTTGAATTTGAATGAATTAATATCAAAATTAGTTTCAGTTATCCCAGTAGTCTTAATCCGACCATTCAAAATGTCAGTATCATTACACATGTAATCAGCTCTGGCAAAGTCATAGACCTTTGAAAAATAATAGGCGGTATTAGCCTCTAACTGAAACTCATTAGACCGTTCAAAACATTTTTTGATACCTTGATCATATTTCCATAACGTGTCTATTGATTCGGCAATTTGAGTTCTTGTGAAGTCTTCATGACTGATTTGAGTTTCATTAACATCATCCATTTTATCATTCAGTTCGGTTTCTAAAACTTCTGGATTAAATTTTTCCGTATTGGTGTTATCTTCTAAAGTCCCTTTGGCGACTCCAGTGCTATTTAATCTTCTTTGAGTCTTCCTATCTTCACTGTATTTTAAAACATAGTCATTTAAGAAATTATGACCACCCGCTACAACAGTATCAATTTGTTGCAAAGAGTTAGCTTTCAAAATTATATGCTTGAAAGCTTTTAATTCACTATTCTTTTGATCACAATCCAAAGGAATCCCTAAATTTCTAGCTTGAACAATTAATATCTTCATTGATTGTATCACATCACACCAAATGACTTGACTATACTGTAATCTCTCTTGATCAGTAAATCCACCTTTATGTAGAAGTTTCAATTGTTTCAATACTGTTGACTTCCCACTTTCTCCAGCTCCTAATAATAATAATTTTATCCCTTTTTTATTAATCTGTTTGTTCAGTTGCAAACTTCGATTGATGGCTTCATTGATTCTCTTATCAGCGAGAAAAGGATCATTTTCATCCTGTTCCGGAACACTTGCTGTACAACCCATAACTAATGAAGGAAAGCTCTGCTATCAATTTTGAACGATAAAAGCTAATTCATATAAAATGTGGAACTTGAAGAGAAATATTATTAACTAAAAAGAAAAAGTAAATAACCTCCACTATCATTTGTTTCAGATATTTCGAGCCGCATACTATTTCCCACAAGTTGCAAAAAAAAAGAGGTTAAAAAAAAAAGGAATTAAGGGGAAAAAGCGTGTATTACCAGAGAGATAATAAATTATTTCAAATACATTCAAACAAACAAATAAAATAAATAAAATAAATAAGTAAATAAATATGGATATATAAACATTACAATCCAAGAATTCAGAGTTCATCTTTGATATCATCATTCAAAGAATTTTTCATTTTTGCTAAGTAAGCCTTTTCAGCTTCTTTTCTCTTTTCCCAGTTACCATCAAGTTCGTTTTCAATCATACTATCGGTGACACCACCGCTGATCAAAGATTGCCAAGTTCTTAAGTTTTCAAATCCATTTCTGGCATAACTGTAATCTTGGAATGCACGTCTTATTCTTTCTTGATCTTTGGCAACAAATGGACCATGATGAACAGTACGTTGGTCCAAAATTTCACCTCCAACAAGAACAAATTCAATATCATTATTAGAGTCTGATGGATTTTCACCTGAGATTCTATCACCGTCTACATTGAAAAATGCATTGTGGAATTTGTCTACCGTGGAACCATCACTTAATTTTAAACCATCACCAACCATATTGTATAAAAATACATTGAAGTTTCTGGGGAAATCTTGAATAAACTTAGCTCCTGGTTTCAAAAAGTAATGGTAGTAGTGAACAGGACTGTATGCTAAATCTTGAAGAGATTCCACCCCATAAGACTTACCACTAATAACCTTGACTTTTAATTTACCATCTTGGTCGGTAGCAACGGGGATTTCATAACCTCTCAAGTCACGATATCTTGGTTTAGTCTCCTTTAATTCTTCAGGTAAATCCACCCATAATTGCATTCCATTGGGGATTTCTCCATTTTTCAAAGTTACTGGCATTTCAGAATGAACAATACCTCTACCAGCAGTCATAAACTGTAAATCACCAGGATATAAGATCCCTTTTGATCCAGTAAAATCTTCATGAGCCATTGCTCCATTAATCATATAACTAATTGTTTCTTGACCTAAATGAGGATGTTCAGGGAATCCACCTTGGTCAACATTAAAATGATCAAGCATTAAAAATGGGCTGAACTTTTTCTTTTGCATAGTTCCAATAGATCTTCTAACTATAGCACCAACCCCTTCAGGTCTTTCCATAGCATAGAGGACCTGGCTAACTGTTCTTGAAGTCATTGTATCTTTGTTGTATTCGTTATTCAAATTGGCGTTTATTGTTGTAATAATAATAAATAATACCAAAAAAATATTCATAAAACCAATTGATTTAGAAATTTCTGATTCTTTTATAGTAACGATGAGCGCTCATTAGTAAAATAGTTTTTCGCTTTAGTAATGGGCGGAGATAACGAGCTGCTGCAAACTTTAATAATAGAATAATCGAGAAAATATTAATAATCACTCAAAGTCATTAACAGATTACTTATTTATAATATATATAATATGGGATCATCATAGCGGACTTAAGAATAAGCTTTTAACACTTAGAGGTCATCTATTTCAAGTCACTAGTTTCTTATTGTCATTATTACACATATTGTGTCTAGTTAATTTCATGGTTTTATATATATATATATACTTTTTTTTTTTCGCAGCCCCCACACTCTGAACCTAAAATCCGCTTATCCATTTATATCTTCTATATAGTTATACAGAAGCAATAGTAAATACTAATAACAATAATAACCAATAATAATGAATGCCTTATAAATTGGAAGAAGTTTAACTTTTGTGTGCTTTTTATGATTGTGGAAATTGCGGTATTTAGTTTAACTGCAGGGCTTGGTTTCTTTTTGGTAGTATTAGTATAGTTAGGTAAATAATTTAATGACGTTACTGTTGATGATTCATTATCTTGATCCTTCAAAAAATTGGAAATCTTTTTTGAATTGTTGTTGATGTTTTGCAAAGGCAATATAGAATAATTAAACCGTTGTCTTTGATTTATGTTCCACCAAAGTAAAATCAATCCACTGACAATTGCCACAACCACATAATGAATTATATTAAGATAAGGTGTTGGTAAGTAGCATAATTGAGTATTATAATTGAACTGATCTTGGGAATTTTTAAATGATAATAATTGAACTCCGGGATACCAGATACCCATGGCCATGCTAATTGATTTTACAGTGATCTCTCTAGCTTGTCCGCTATGGCTAACATCACAGTAATCATGGTCATCCCCTGAAAAGATCAAATCAGGTTTAATCTGCCTTATTAATTCTGCTGAGATATCGTAATCAACAAACAGTTTGTATTGGTATCCTTTGCTCAAAATAAATCCCGGAGCCTCTCTCAATGGTCCACATTTTTCAACTGTAGGATCTCTGTATAATGGAATATGACTCAATAAGATTCTTGGGTTACTTTTCACAATTGAATCACCAAAATTCTTGTCAATGAATTGCTTAACATTACTATTGATTTCAGGTTCGGTTGCAATTAATGATGGTGAATCAATTGATACTATATCTACACCATTAATATTTCTAATGGTGTTACCCGGGCCGAATGTTTTTTCAAACCGGTCTCGAGAATCGACTTTGACACCGTTACCAACACCAATATCGTGATTACCAGGTACTTCAGTAATGAAGTTTACGTCTTTAGTATAACCGAATTTCTGGTGAGGAAAGATCGTTTTAAATCTTTTATATTGACTGTGGAAATATTCATCTGTTGATGACCTACCATTATCAAGGTAATCTCCCAAGAAGTAGATATAGTTTGGTCGCAAATGATTCACCATAGCCTTAAAATTCTTCCTCAAATACACATCTACTGTATGCTGAGATAATTTTAGGAGATATTTATTTCTTCCCCGATAAGTATGACCATCGATTAACTGGGGATCAGTTATAAACAATATATTTGTCAATTGGTTATCTGAAGTCTTGGTATCATCATCAGCACTAAATGATTCATCTACAGGAACTTGAGACACATCCCCCCAATTACACTTATTTGCCAGTCGATAGGGGACAAATCTTTCATGGAATAAGAATGTGATAACCCATAATCCCAATATAAATGCTATCACTTGGTGAAGTGATTTTACTTTTCGAATTAGGATATTCATGATTAAATCCTCAATTCTTTATATAGCAACAACCTAGAACCCAAAAAAGAAGTTTGATTTTCAAAATGCACTATTGACGCGACACACACACTACACACTATTTACGCAGACTACACACTATTTACACACGCTACACATTATTTAAAAACATCTTCGCGACAGGAACGATAACATAAACGATAGACCATCTTGTTTATATTATGGATACGTCAGTGGCAATTGGTTTTGTAGCCGTCTTCTTGGTTCATTTAATCTATAAGAAGTACATAGATTCCACAAAAGATGTAAGTGATATTTATTTGCAGGAACAATCAGTAATTGATGGTACAAGACTCACTAATCAATCTGCTATATACAAGTCAAACAAATTGGATGCTGGAGATGGGTTAAGAGTGGGATTAGACATAAGGTACGATCACTATAAACTTAGAAATGGTAATTTGTGTGATGTTTGGGAAGTTTTTGTAAACTCCTTGAAAAGAGATTCTACTAAGGTTTTTCAAATTGATGATGAAACCATTAAGATAAGTGAATTGAATTTTATGGCTCATAGGCTTCAACAATATTTTGAAGCCAATGGAACCAATGTCATCGGAATTAATTCACAGATGTTTATTACTTCTATTGAAGCTTTAGCTGTTGTAGTTGCAGCTTTCATTGGACAGGTTGTAATTGACGTATATGATGATATTGATACTATTGATGAGAAGAATTTTGATTTCTTATTTGATGAAGGTAGAAAACCTTTGACTATCGAAACTATTAACAAAATTGTTGGTCCTTTAGAAGAATTACATACTTTTGAAAACCCATATAATTTCGAAAAGGATAAAGGTGTCAAGCTTAAGATTACCACTAAATCAGATACTAATAGTGACAATTTGAACATAGAATACATTCCCGTTAATTTTGTTAGTTCAATTGCTTCCACTATCAAACACTTACCTATTAGTGAAACATTGACTTCCAAAGACAAGTTGTTAATAAGTCAGTCGACTACAAGAAGTAGTCATGAAATTGCCTTCATGCTCAACAAACTTTTGGTGGGATTTATTTGTAGTTGTGATATCGTGTTGAGTACTGACACTGACTGGAATAAATTGAAGCAACATAATCCTAGTGTCATCTGTATAAGTCAAAATGAATTACTCGGTCAAAGATTAGAACTGACGAAATTCCATCTTTCGATAATTGATCAAATTAAATACACTCAATCATTGAAATTTTTATCCCGTGGAAAGTTTAGTAAACTAAATAAAGACAACTTGAGGCTAGTTTATTGTTATAAACCATTAGAGACTGGATATGTTCCGAAACCTATTGCAATCAATAGATTAAGAGCCTTACTTGGTTGTAGAATTATATGTGAATACAGTTATTATAATACTTTAGGGCCTATAATTTTGAATGATTTTTATGATTATAGACTATTAAATAATAGAATGGTTTCAAATTTGACAGGATATGGATGTATTTTCCAATCTATTGAAATAAAATTGGTTAATGTCCAAGAAGGTGGTTATGGTGATATCATGATTAGAGGTTATTCCATTGGAAAAACCAACAAAACGAAAAAAAATAAAGCTAACGATGGCTTTATGTTATTGGAAAACTTCAAAGGTAAATGGGGAAATGAT
Organism: Yamadazyma triangularis; assembly: GCA_030573955.1. Taxonomy (NCBI): domain Eukaryota; kingdom Fungi; phylum Ascomycota; class Pichiomycetes; order Serinales; family Debaryomycetaceae; genus Yamadazyma; species Yamadazyma triangularis. Next base: position 8,900 of record JAJMEC010000089.1, on the reverse strand, counting down.
GGTTGCTTATATGTAAATAGTCTTTAAATACAATCTGTTAAGAAAAAAGTAATTAAAAATATGTATACATTTAACATTATATAACTACCTACATGAGACTTTCATTCTCATATCGTCATTACAAGTGGTAGAATCTTCAAAGTCTGTCTCTAATTCTCTTTTAATACCACTAATATTATAATTGAAAAGAGAACTGACAACTACTTTCTGATTGAATTGATTCAAATAATATAAGTGGAACTTTATGTTTATGGAATCAAATGAACTTAAATTTACATTCTTAAAAAATTTATTCCACTTTGTTAACTTATTGAAGATGATATCCTTATCTGACTCCCAAGTCAATACTGATTTTGAATGATAAATTTCTTGTAACTTGATAAAATCGTAGCCAAATATTAATAAAACATTACACCAATTCTCATAGAAAGAACTATTAATATAACAGTTATAGTCTAATTGAGATAAAATATTAATTTCTAAAGATTTCAAATTAGAAATATTTTCTTGGTCATTTTTAAGACCAACAATCTTTAACCAAGTCTTAAAACTGTAATTGCAATCTTGATTGAACTTAGAAGCAAGAATTAATAAACCTAAAAATAATTTCTTGTAATCCTTAGTCAAATTGGAATCATGATTCTTGATTAATTTGAGTAAATAAAACCCCAAAACTTGTAAATTTTGAATGGAAGCTTTAGATCTTTTTAAAACTTCTATTATAAAGTATCTTAAATTGCTTTGATTTATATGAACATCATCATGTTCAAGATATAATAATTTAATCAAGTTAATGCAACTATTGATTAAAACTAGATTGAATTGATTTTTATCTAGGTTATTTTGATAATACTTATGATCATTAGGTAAGTACATCAATTCATTAGGACTATCATTAGGACTTTGAGGTAATGGAGAAAATACCTCTGGTGATAAGCTTGATGATTCTTCAAACTCCATATTTTTTTTTTTTTATAATTTTCTTTCTTTTAGGTAGACAAAATTAATCTAATAAGGATAACTTTAATACACCCGAATACACTATTAGAAAATAGATATATATCCGAATATCAATAACTAAAACCAAACTGGTCACTCAATTATATGAGGAAACCATCATGTATAATACAATATATACGCTGAAACGCAAGCAAACAACAACAAAAAAATATATATAATAAGACAAAATTTATTGATTAAATGATAATCAAAATGCTAAAAACCTTCACTTAAAACGCCAGTATTAATAAAAATGGAAGTAAAAAAAAAAAGTATTAATGAAATATAAAACGTAAAGAAACGAACAAGGAGTAAAAATGCAATATCACTTTGATATATATCTGTTTCAAGCAACAAATATATTACTGATAACACAGACTATCAATCCAAGGATTTCTTTATCGCTTTATATAATATGACACTGAGTCATTATGTACTGTATATAAACGGGCAAAGTCGGTTCCGATTTCTTTTTTAGAATGACTCAAAGCCGAGAAACACCGGAAAATGAATTTATCGATGTGTCATCTTAGGACATATTGTAAATGCCTTAACCGGTGAAATGGCGTAATAGTCAGTATAAAAGAGTCAGAGGTTGATGTTGATATCATTAAGAGTCTTTGTTTAATTTTTTGAATTTTTTTGAATTTTTTTTATTTTTTTATGTAAATTTTTTTGTAAATTGTAATTGAATCATTATTATGGGAAATGTTCTAGAAATTGCAAAATCTATTCAAATGCGTAAAAGTAGACACAACATCACACTGTTTCATAATTATTACTATGACGTGACAAATCTCTGAACAGATCATGATATCCTTAATAATCACTATTTTACTAAATATGTATATTTTTTTTTACCCTATTTATCGTTATATTTTTGGTTAATTTTACGGTGATTTTCTCCTTTTTATTCTTTTTCTTCTTTTTTTTTTTTTATTTTTATTATTCTTCTTTTTTATTATTCTATCTTAATAATTCTCTAAAGATTGAGTCAATCAAATCTCTCATTTCTTTATAACTTACTAAAATACATACTTTTTCATCTCTGGAAATCAACATAAATGTCTCATCAATACCTGTGTCTAATTTATTAAGTTTTACTAAAACTCTTGATAAATCAACCACATTTTTACCAGTAGCATCATTGACTTGATGGAAAATATAGTCATTGAATAGTTTAACAAGATAATATCTATCATTTTCATGCCATGACAATGTAGGATTATCAACAATAAAGTTAATTTTACTTATTAATCTGAATAATCTTGCATTCTCCAATTCACTTGTTAATTGATTTTCAAAGTAATCATTCAGATTTTGTAAGCTATCTATCATGGTTAACAATTTTTGACTAAGATATATTTGATTGAATTTCTCTAAATTGAAATTATTACCTTCTTCAGTTAATTTACTAATGACTTCAAAAAGTGGTCTACTTAAATAACTGGAAAGATTAGAAACCTTTTCTTGTAAATTACCTTGTCTTAAATGAATGGGTACTAAAAGGAGGGCAAGTTCCACCATTATATTACCAAAGTTTTTTATATCTTCCACTTGTAAGCTTTTAATTAACTGTGATAAGGGTAATCCTTTAGCATTATCAATATCATAGTTTAAGATATCACTAATACCAAGTCCAGACAACTTTATTCTGTTTTTACTGGTAACTATAATTTTGGTCAAATCCAACGATGATCTAGCAGCAAGACCTTTTTCATGAATAGCCATTAAAGAATTGGTTATTTGAATAATATAAAACCATAATGTATCTTCAGTAACACTTTCTAATTTGGCCCCTATTTTTCTATTAAAATGCTGCTCTAACAAAGTACTAGAGTTTGGATAATAATCATAGATCATTACTAACTTGGGATATCCAAAGGCAATGGAAGTGAAACTGTCATGCAATTTTACTATGTTAGCATTATCGATAGATTTCCATTTTTTCATGGTTCTGAAAGGTAATTCATTAGTGATATTGATGGCAATTTCATTATCGATTTTTCTTAAAACATAGGGATTTCCATCAGTGTTTGAAAAAACTTTGTAAACTCCAGACATTACATTCCAAACTCGGGAAGTGGTCTCTATATCAATGGGTACTAATGAATGGTATACATTGACATTCTCTGGTAAGTTACTTCTGCCAATGGTTTGTAACGTAGCTTCATTTTTTTTAGTCAATGTCTCTCTCAATTCGTTTGGAATAAACATCTCATTAGGATTAGTTTCATGTTCAGCAAGGGGAATTTGTAATCTTGGTGGCGGAGCAGGAGCATACAAATGATAATTCAATGGAAACGTAGTGGCTGAAGGAGTAGGCTGCAGAAAGAATAGATCATTAGGCGTATTGACACCATTTGTGATTGATGCAGTAGTACTGGCAGACAATGGAGGAGCACCAACAGTAGACAGTACGGTTGGTGGCTGTTGAGAAAGGGGAGGTGTTTGTGAATAAGGGTTTAATTGAGGTGGAGGACCAGCCGGAGACATAGAAGAAGTTTGAATTGAGGGTGAAGATTCAGCATAATTGGTACTGGGAGTGAACACTGTTGCTGATGTATTGAATTTTTTAGAATTAGGAGCAGGACTATTAGAAGTAGGAACAGGAATAGCACTAGATCCAGGAGCAGTACCAGAAACACTACCGATTGAATCAGACATGGCTGAGCAATTGGTATTGGAATTGACACCAGGATCATTGGAACTATTATATGGAACAAATGTAGGAATTTCATCAAGTTTTGGTGACAAATTTGAAAACTTATTAGACAATCCATTAACAGAAGGTTGGAATGATGGGGTATTGAAATTGAACTTTTTCTTTGTATCTTTTGAAGTAGTCGTTGTAGATGAAGATCCAGATGAAGGAGTAGTAGCATTGATTCCAGTCACTGAAGGACTTGTATTTGTTTCTGCATTATTGGGAGTGTTACTTGCAGGGTTAGTAGTTGTCGAACTGCCCCCACTACCTTTGTGCCGAGTTGTATGGCTAAAGGCACAACCTCTATTTTCAAATTTACAGTATCCATAAATCAAAATATTTTTACAAAGCGTGTCTTTCGCTGAATCAATATTTATGTTCATCCTTTGATTGTTATCATTGATTAGAAAGTAGTTTTAGGATATTTTTTTTCCCCGAGAGCGCATAGGGAAAGATAGTATTTTAATCTTTTTTTTATCACTAATTTTCTATAAAACATGTTTGTTTTACTATTAACAGGAGCCTCTACAGGTAAGTAAATTGAAAAAGAAGTAAAGAATACACCATTTAACAAATAGATCAGATATACTAACATTTTCTATAGGTATTGGTGCAGCAATTGCTAGAGAATTTTTGAATAAATCTAGTTCAAATAAGTTAATTGCGATTGCTAGATCTAAAGATAAATTGGATCAATTGATTAACGAATACAGTGATGATAGAGTAGGAATTGTTGCTGGAGATGTTACCGATGAAAGTACATTAACAGCATCTATTGAGTTAGCTAAAAGTAAGTTTGGTCAAATTAATTCTGTCATTGCCAATGCCGGAGTTCTTGATCCAGTATCATCAATTGAACAAGCTAAACTTGACGATTGGAAATGGGCGTTTGATATAAATTTCTTTTCTGTGGTCAACTTGGCTAAACTTGCACTTCCAGAGTTAAGAAAGACAAAAGGTAATTTCATTGGGGTTTCATCAGGAGCTGCTGTTAGTGCTTATAATGGTTGGGGAGCTTATGGTTCTTCTAAGGCAGCTTTAAATCATTTAATGCTGACTATAGCTGAACAAGAACCGGATGTTAAATCTCTTGCTATTGCTCCTGGAGTTGTTGATACTGATATGCAAGACAATATCAGAAACAAAGCTGGTAAGAACATGCAACCAGATGCTTTAAAGAAATTTACTAATTTGTATGAAAATAAACAGTTACTTCTTCCTGAAGTTCCTGCTAAAGTATACGCCAACTTAGCTCTTAAAAGTTGGAGTAATGACGTCAATGGTCAATACTTAAGATTCAATGACGATAAGTTAGCTTCATATAAAGATTGAAAAAAACTGAATAAACCGCACACAATATACAATATTCACCTCTTTCACCTCTCTTGAAACCATATGCGAAATCAAGAGGAAAATCTCAAATTTCTGAATTAACGTCCAAATATGTTTACTAGTAAGATGATGCCATTAACCAAAAGAATGGGTCAAATTCCCAGACTTTCTAGAACCATTCAACCTAGAATATTACCACAATATCAATTCAGATTCAATTCCACCAAGACAGAGTCAGAATCAGAAAAAAAATCTAGTTCTTCTAATACTCCACCACCAAATAGAAATGGTATTCTTTTAGCATTAGGTGCTTTGGCATTAGGTACTACGGTATACTCAATGTTCTATACCAAAGGAAACCCACAATCTGCTATTGAACCACAAGACAATAGATCATTTAAAGATGGGGAAATCTCAGTGGTTTATGTTTTAGGAGGACCAGGTTCTGGTAAAGGTACTCAATGTGGTAAATTAGTTAATGAAAAGGGATTTGTTCATTTGAGTGCTGGAGATTTGTTAAGAGCAGAACAAGCTAGAAAAGGATCCAAATATGGGGAATTAATTGCTTCTTATATTAAAGAGGGTAAAATTGTTCCTCAAGAAGTTACCATTGCATTATTAGAACAAGCAATTAAAGAATCATTACCAGAAGGTAAAACCAAATTTTTGATTGATGGATTTCCTAGAAAAATGGATCAAGCTTTGACTTTTGAAAACACTGTGGCTCATTCCTTGTTCACTTTATTTTTTGAGTGTCCTGAATCCGTTATGTTAGAAAGGTTGTTGGAAAGAGGTAAAACTAGTGGTAGAACTGATGATAATATTGAAAGTATAAAGAAAAGATTCGCTACCTTTATTGAAACTTCAATGCCTGTAGTTAGTCATTTTGAAAAACAAGGTAAAGTAGTGAAGGTTAGATGTGACCAACCAGTGGACGAAGTTTATTCTAAGGTTCTTAATGCTTTAAAAGACAAAGGTATTTAGACAAGATAATAATATATATATATATATTTATACGGTTTACATCTATCGGATGTATACAGGAACACACATTGAGCGAAAAGTGAGGAAAAATGAATAACGTAATAGTATTATTAACTGTATTTATTAATAATAGTCTATCATTTCTCTTAATATGTCTGAGACAGGTTTACCACCAGGTTGGACTATAAAAGTATCACGTCAACATAAGAAGGAATATTTTCTCAATGTTGGTACCAAAGAATCCAATTGGGAGCCCCCCTTTGGAACTGATGAAGACAAGTTGAAGACTTATTTATCCCAATTCGAAAAGAATGGATATAAACCAGTTGTAAATGACAATAAGGTTAGAGCATCACATTTGTTAGTTAAACACAATCAATCTAGAAGACCAAAATCTTGGAAGTCTCCTGAGGGGATCTCAAGATCTAGAGATGATGCTATAATATTGATTAAAAAATATAGAGACCGAATAATAAATGGGGAGACAACTTTACCTGAATTAGCTAAAACAGAAAGTGATTGTTCTTCACATCCTCAAGGTGGTGACCTCGGATTTTTTGGTAGAGGTCAAATGCAACCTCCATTCGAAGAAGCGGCATTCAATTTACATGTTAATGAAATGAGCGATCCTATTGAAACTGATAGTGGTATTCATTTGGTGTTAAGAACAGCTTAAATAGAGACTTATTAATTGAAAAGTTTATTATCATTAATTCAATTTTGTAAAAAAAAAAAAAAGAAAAAAGTAACTTTTACTATTCTAATACATACCTTTATTATATCAAGTTTTTAGTTTTACTACACACGCTTTTGAGACTCTCTTAGATTCCTTTTGCACCTTTATCCGCACAGTTGACAGGTTTTCAATTCAAAAAAACTATTATGTGTCTTTATTCTCATATGGATAAATTAGAAACAGAATCTAGCTCTGGATCAATTGACAGAGAGGTTTTGCCTACAAATGTTACCCCAAAACATTATGATATTTGTTTGGACCCAAATTTCGATGATTTCACTTACAATGGTGAAGAGACAATTGATGTTACTGTGAATGAAAAAACTGACTTTATCACCATAAATATCTTGGATATTAAAATTGCATTGGCCAAGATTAATGATATTGAAATTAAGGATATTAGCTATGATGATGATAAACAACAAGTAACTTTTAAATTCCCTGATAGTTTAGTTGCTGGTTCAGTGGCAAAATTGTACCTTAAATTTATTGGTAACTTGAATGATCAAATGGCTGGGTTTTATAGATCTTCATATACTGAAAATGGTGAAACCAAATATTTGGCTACATCTCAAATGGAACCTACTGATTGTCGTAGAGCATTCCCATGTTTTGATGAACCTGCTTTAAAAGCCACTTTTGGTATTTCTTTAATTGCCGACAAGAATTTAACTTGTTTATCAAATATGGATAGTAAAGATACTCAATTATTAGATAATGGCAAGAAAAAAGTTGAATTCAATTCAAGTCCTAAGATGTCAACTTATTTAGTAGCTTTCATTGTTGGTGATTTGAAATATATTGAAAAGAATGACTATAGTGTTCCTGTTAGAGTTTACACTACCCCAGGCTCAGAACACTTGGGTAACTATTCTGCTGAAATAGCTACCAAAACTTTGAAATTTTTTGACAAAAAATTTGATATCAATTATCCTTTACCAAAATGTGACTTGGTTGCAATTCATGATTTTGCAGCCGGTGCTATGGAAAATTTTGGTTTAATCACTTTTAGAACAGTTGATTTACTTTTAGATCCCAAAGAAGCCAATGTTAATTACAAGAAGAGAGTCACGGAAGTGGTTATGCATGAATTAGCTCATCAATGGTTCGGTAATTTAGTTACCATGGATTTCTGGGATGGTTTATGGTTAAATGAAGGATTTGCTACATGGATGTCATGGTATGCATGTGATGCCTTATATCCTGATTGGAAAGTATGGGAGTCTTATGTATCAGATGACTTACAGCAAGCTTTAGCCTTAGATGGTCTTAGATCATCTCATCCTATTGAAGTTCCAATCAAAAGTGCTAGTGAAGTTAATCAAATTTTTGATGCTATTTCATATGCCAAAGGTTCTTCATTATTAAAAATGATCTCTAAATGGTTAAATGAGGAAGTTTTTGTCAAAGGTGTTTCCAATTACTTAAAGAAACATAAATGGGGTAATACAAAGACTTCTGACTTATGGAATGCTTTAGCCGATGCCAGTGGAAAAGATGTCAATTCTGTTATGGATATTTGGACTAAGAATGTTGGATATCCAGCAGTCACTGTTAAAGAGTTGGGTAATGGTGAAGTAGAATTCACTCAAAACAGATTCTTAACAACTAGTGATGTTAAACCAGAAGAAGACAAACTTCTTTATCCTATCTTTTTGGCCATAAAAACTTCTAAAGGAGTCGATGAATCTTTAGTTTTAGACACACGGTCTAAAAAGATTAAATTAGATACCGACGATGATTTTTTCAAAGTAAATGCTGATCAATCAGGTATTTACAGAACTATCTACGAAGAGAAACGTTGGGAGAAATTAGGAAAAGCTGGTTTGGAAGGTAAATTATCAGTTGAGGACAGAGTCGGTTTGGTTACCGATGCGGGGTCTTTGTCTACATCTGGGTTTATCTCAACTGCATCATTATTAGACCTTGTAAAATCTTGGTCTAATGAATCGAATTATGTTGTATGGGATGCCATTTTAACTACAATTACCAGAATTTATACTGCTTTTATTTTTGAAGATGAAGAAATCAAAAAGGCCCTCGATGACTTTACATTTGATTTATTGGAAAACAAGTTAAATGAAATTGGTTATGAATTTAATGAAAATGATTCATTTGCAGCTCAACAATTAAAATCTTCAT
>JAJMEC010000088.1:40928-79670 GCA_030573955.1 Yamadazyma triangularis | reverse complement strand
AACAGTAACAGTAACAGTAACAGTAACAGTAACAGTAACAGTAACAGTAACAGTAACAGTAACAGTAACAGTAACAGTAACAGTAACAGTAACAGTAACAGTAACAGTAACAGTAACAGTAACAGTAACAGTAACAGTAACAGTAACAGTAACAGTAACTCTACATCCCCGGTTCGATCCTCATCTCAGACCGCGAAACCATCAATCATCAACGCGTCTAAAATTTCAAAACCGTTGATTGTCTTTGTTTTATCATATCATCATTTATTCTTCTCCACTTCACAATGTATGTGTTTCCTTCACATTTTGCTAAGGCGTATCATGAGATAAAAAGGACGTCATTATCACATTCCACTTGTAAACTTATTATATTTGTGTCGTGTTTGGATATTGATTCATTATGTTCAGCTAAGATCTTGAGTAATATCTTTAAGAAGGAGTTGATTCAGTACCAATTGATTCCAGTAGTGGGGTATTCTGATTTGAAGTTGCATTTCCAGAAATTGGACTATGATATTACCAATGTAATTTTGATAGGTTGTGGAGCTATGTTGGATGTAGAGACGTTTTTAGAGATTGATGCTCAGGAGTATATGATAGATAAACCGGGATCTGATTCCTTGGTTAATGATAAGATTATGGATCAGATTCAGAGACTTAGAAGAAAGGTATTTATTATAGATGGTCATAGGCCGTGGAATTTGGATAATGTGTTTGGATCTTCTACAGTTATATGTCTTGATGATGGGTTTATAGATGCGAATTTAGAAGGAGAAAGGACTGCTTATGAGAAGTTAATAGATTATGAGGAAGAGGAGGAGGAGGAGAGTGAAGAAAGTGAAGAAAGTGAAGAAGAAGAAAGTGAAGAAGAAAAAGAAGAAGAAGATGAAGAAAAGGAACAAGAAGATGAAGAAAAGGAAGAAAACTCCACCAACGAAGATGATGAAGAAACTATCACCCGCAAAAGAAAACGTCATGAAAAATCAGCTAAATCTCTTAGAAAACAAAGAAGAAAAGAAATCCATTCCTATGAAGATATTATAGAAACTTATTATAGTCAAGGTACTACTATTACTACTTCCACTACAGGAACCATATATGCATTATTATCATCCATTGGTGAAACTTCCATTGAAAATTTGTGGCTTTCTATAATAGGAACTTCTTCTTTAGATAACCATTATCCCGAGGTTTATGATAAGTTCCAACCTCTTTTCAAAGATGAAGTCATTCGGTTAAACCCTTCAAACCATACCAGTGAAAAAACTGCTGATTCTACTGTTCTTACTATAGATAAAGATTATCATTTGTTTCTATTAAGACACTGGACATTGTACAATTCATTTTTCTACTCTTCTCATGTCAATTCCAAGCTAAATCTTTGGACTGAAGATGGTAAGAAACGATTACATAAACTATTTGCTAAAATGGGGGTTTCTTTAGCTATAGCTCAACAAAAATGGCTTTATATGGATATAAGTGTCAAGAGGAAGTTGCCATCGATCTTTAATAAGTACCTTCCTCTTTATGGATTAGAAGGAATAGTAAGAGAAGGGTTTATTAGGACATTTGGGTTTACGGGACAACTTTCTGCCATGGAATGTGTTGAATCCTTGACTGCGTTATTAGAGTCAGATAAGAGAATATTTTATGATAATGACGATGGTGATAGTAGTGGTGGTGGTGTTGGTAATGGTGGTGGTGGTATTAGTAATGGTAATGAAGAACCAGAACAAGAAGAAGAAGTTGAAGAACAAGAAAGAATTAACTCCACTATTAGTAAACGAGAAAAGATTTGGGTGAATAACTTTTGGTCATCATGGGATGCATTGAACATGAATGTTGTCAATACCAAAACCAATAATTCCACCTCAGTTTCAAGCTTCAAAAAGTCTAAAGGATTGGATTTATTACTTCAAGGATTGGAAAGTGCAAAGAAAATCCAACAGATTGTGTTCAGAACCGGAACATCATTATTGGAACGGAAATTGATTAAAAACTTACGGCTTTATCGATTATGTGTATTGAATGATGGATCCATTCCCAATTTAAATATCTTCAATAACCCATTGATTTTGTCCAAATTAGGTAATTGGCTCTTGGAAAATATCACGGAATTAGAATTCATGAACAACAGTAACACCTTAAAACCTTTAGTAGTGGCTAGTTTGGATATCACTTCTGATACTTATTTGGTAATAGGATTAGCTCCCAAATACCCTCGAGGAATGAATAACTCTGCTAAAGCTAAATTATTCCAACAAAAGAAGAAACATCAACAAGAGGAAGAAGAAGAACAACAAGATGCAGAATCAACTTCCACATCAAACAACGATTCTCAAGCCACTATAACCACAAGATTAAACACTTTTAGCGTGGCTTTTCAACAAGTTGCAAATATGTCAGGAGCTAAAGTTAGAATAGATAGCTTTGATAGTTCGGTAATTGAGATCCGAAAGGATGATTTGTCCCCATTTTTGGAGAAGTTGACATTGAGTGGATTAGTATGAGTTGTTGTTGTTGTTGTTGTTGTTGTTGTTGTTGTTGTTGTTGTTGTTGTTGTTGTTACTATAAAATCATTATATAATGCATATAGCAATGTACTATAGTCGGTTTACGTAAGGTTTATGTTGGCGATAAGGAGTGTCGCCAATTTCCTCTTTTGGTCAGCGCGCTTAGGTCGGTGTCGCGGTAATGTGGAACCATATAAAATATATCACTAATTACTTTCAATCCACAACATTTCACCTCATTTCATTACCAAATATGTCCTATGTTGTCATTGGTGCAGGTATTATAGGTCTCTACACAACCTTTGAACTCATTGAAAAAGGAATTGACCCTAAATCAATCACTATTGTGGCAGAATACATCCCTGGAGACATGTCTCTGAAGTACACTTCTCCCTACGCTGGAGCCTACTTTCTGCTTCTGATTGATGATTCATGTTTGCCAATGGGGGAATATACTTATATTACGTTAAAAAAGATCCACAAAGCTTTAGGGGAAAACTGTGGCTTAGCCAGAAAGTACGCTACTGAGTATATGGAACAGCCATTATCTGATAGTGATATGAACAAGTTGCAGTTTGTGGAAGACTTAGAAATCACAAAAACTAAGAAGTTTGACGCTGAGTTTGGTTTAAGGTTTAAAACCTGGGTTTTCAATCCTCCAAAGTTTACAGAAAAGCTTTTGTACTATTGTTTACAAAAAGGAGTTAGTCTTGAACAGAGATCAATTCATCATATTGATGAGGTTATGACATCTACATCTAAACCCACTGTTGTGTTCAATTGCACCGGTAATGGAGCCAAAACTTTAGGCGGGGTAGAAGATGATCAATGCTATCCAGTAAGAGGTCAAGTTGTAGTGATTAGGGCTCCCCATATTGACGAATGTGTTGTGTATTGGGGTGAAAAAGAGGATACTTATATCATTAAGCGTCCTGATTCTAACACTGATGAAGTTATATTAGGAGGTTTTTATCAACATGGACGTGATGATTTTGTCATTTATGGTAAAGAAACTGCTGATATTTTATCCCGAACAAGTAAGTTGTATCCACAAATCCTAAATGGTGGAACAATTGATGATTTACAAGTATTGAGAGTTGTTGCTGGAATTCGTCCTGGACGATACGGAGGACCTCGGGTTGAAAAGACTGTGTGGAAATCCAATACCATTATTCATAACTACGGTGCTTCTGGATGTGGATACCTTTTTGGGTTAGGTATGGCACATAAAGCGGTTAGTTTGTTAGAGTAAGTAGTTGTACAATATATGTAGTACAAACAGAATATAAGTAGTACAAATACATGTAGCACAAATGGAATGCAAAAAAAAATGGCGACAACTGCAGGACTCGAACCTGCGCGGGCAAAGCCCAACAGATTTCAAGTCTGTCTCCTTAACCACTCGGACAAGTTGTCTGTTTATGGGGAAGTTTTGTGCGAAATGCAATATGAGAGAGGAATGTTATTTGAATTATAAAGCTTTATGGGTGCAAAATTATTTATTAGATGTTCAACATGCCGAATGTTTGTATATATATAAGTATATATATATATATATGGAAAATTAATGATGGTGGATCTAGAACCCAAAGTCACCTAACTTTTGTTCTAGAATCTCGATTTCGTTAGTGATTTCTTGTTTGTTATTAATTAAAGGTTGTAATTCATCAAAGTTTCTTTGTTTTGTGGTTTCATTAATTAAGTTTTCGATAATGAATTTTTGTTCATTCATAACCATGAGTTGTTCTCTAAATTCCCGAATTTGTTTTTTAGTCAATTTAGGAGTTTCTGGTGGTGGAGAAGTTGTTGGTTGTTGTTGTTGTTGAGGAATAGCTTGGTTTTCTTTAAGTTTGAAATCATTATTTAAATCTTTGAATTCAATCAACTTTTCTTGTAAATAACCAACAACACTCTGGTAGATATTTTTTAAGAGTTTAGCATAAGATGCAAAGTCTGGATTAACGTTATTACCGATGAAATATCGGGTTTTAAATGCAGCCAAAACTTTTTCAAAGTCTTTTAAATAATACATGATTTTATCTTTTAATTTGTTTATATTGGAAAGGTTTTGGGGGAGGGTTTGGTGGAGGTTTTCGTGGAGGTTTTCATTATGTTCTAGGGATACATCACTGATTTGGCCCTTATATTTGGGCAATAAATGATTAATATTCAATTTCAATATTAATAATTGATTATAAAGACCAAATATATCATTTATATGATGATTATTATGATTATTTTTCAATTTATAATCATAAAATAAATCATTCTTACAATTTTTACAAATTCTTATGGTGAAAAGATTATCTTTAACTTCAATTAATTTGGTAAAATTAGCTTTAACTAAAGGAGAATAATTAAGATAATTTAACTTTTCAAGTAATATAGCAATAGGAATTAATAATGAACAATCTTTTCTTTCACCAAATTTATCATCACATACTATTTTACCACATAATCTACAATGATGTTTTCTTATAAGGAAATTAAAACTGGTATAACAAATATAACAATTATGAATATGATTATCATTTTCCCAATTTTCTTGACCAATAATTTCTCTTTCTTTAGAAATTAATGAATATCGATCATTATAGTAATTGAAAAAAGAATTGTTTTGTTTAAGATAATAATCAGCAATTAATCCTACTAATTTGATGAATTTCTTAACTGATTTACCACGAGCCAATTCATGATGTTCCAATTTTTCTGATCGAAGTTGTTTAAACGTAGTGGTTAAGTCATGATAGTTTACTTCAGTACCTCGTACCAAATCAGGTTTTTCATAATAGCATCGTTCACAACATTTACTCCATAGACCAAACTTATCATATTGAGGAATAGTTTCATTATTGTCTTTTGGGTTTCTTAGTTTGACTTTATAATTGGTATGATCATTACAGAATAAATCACCACATTTACGACAATTAACAATGCCATTTTTGATGTTTAAATGTTTCTTACAATCAGGAAATCCACACACATTATAACTGTCAATAGAAGGTTGTTTCCAATGAGATCGTGATAGTTTTTTTGCAGAACCGGGAGGAGTGTAGTGGTGTGGTGATGTACTATTGTATTTAGAGCCATTGATTTCAGTGTCATTAACTTCAGTGTCATTGACTTCAGTGTCATTAACTTCAGCACCATTTCCACTGTCACTCAAACTAAAGCCTTTATTACCTTCAAACAAATCCAAGTTAACGGACTTCCGCTTCTGAGGAGTAGAATCTCGAGTTTGAAACCATTTTTTAATATCGTTATTGATGAATTCATTATCAAATAGTTTATTTAAGGAAAGACTTTTGTTAGAAGATTCCACAGGACTGGATCCGGAAATATGAACATCATCAACATGTTGATTAAGTTGGAATATATTTGTCATAGATTCTTCACAAATAGGACACAGGATTGAATCGATAGTGGAGGATTTAGCATTAGGAGTGGTATTAGTAGCCTTAGTAGCCTTAGAAGTAGCCTTAGAAGTAGGTCCAGACTCTTCACCTTTGTTGCCTATTTCCTGGTTGGAATCTCCCTTGACGGAATCTCCCTCCACGGAATCTCCCTTGACAGAAACCTCGACTTCATCAACCTCCTCTATAGGCTCCACATTAGTCTTCAATGGCGTGGGACTACTATCATCACCTCTCACAAATATGTTAGTAGATGAATCATTCTGAACATTTTCAGGAGACTTAAAAGGCGATCCCAACACCCTTCGACTCGGGTTCATGGTATTAGTGCCTCAGAAAGCTTAGTGATAATCAAAAAGAAGCAATTGTGGATAGCATTCCGGGTTCTGAAATTGAATTGAGCACTGGGCAAGAATCGCGTGGTGCGAGTGTGGGTCGGAGGGAGAGGATTTTAGGGAGAGTCTTAGACGAGGCCAGTTTTTATTAGGGAGAGACTTAGACGAGGCCAGATTTTCTGTGCGACCTACAGAAATATCCCCTGGACCTATTGGACCCAGAACATAAACCCAGAACATAAACCCAGAACATAAACCCAGAAGAACACTTTCTACACAACACTTTCTACACAACACTTCTACACATTCACTCATTTCTCTATTATACATTCAATCTAACTTTTGAACTAAAGACTCTAATACTCCACCAATATCTAAATTAGGATCTTCCCAATTAATTCCTTCATTTTGTTTAGTAGCAACCGGAGCTGGTTTCAGTTTAGCATATTCGGCTTTAGCTTGATTGATCAATTTGACTTCTTTATTCCATGCTTTTTGTTTTTGTTCTTGAGCAAAACTCGATTCTAATGAGTATCTGTGGTAGGCTCCGTACACAACACCGGCTCCTAAAAGGGAGTATCTTAATACATTGAAGTTCACTGACATGATGGTACAAATATGAAAAATAATATGAGTTTTCCAGTGACAAACTTCGGTAGTGATTTCATTGGTTCAAAAAAATGAGTATTTAAAAATTTTCGCAGTGGGAGTGGCATAACCAATCCCATTTTGTTTCGTTTTTTTTTTTTTGTTTTTCGCGAGCGGCTCATTTTTGGCGCGCGTGGTCTTTTTTTTTTTTTTTTCTTCTCTTTTAGCGCGCGCTCGGTGGTCTCTATCACTACAGAAAAGGCCCTTTCTGACAATGGTTCCACGGTACTTACTATCATTTGTGGTTTATACATTAGTAGTAATAATCGCTATGTTTTTGTCGTATGTGACCAAAAGAGGGGTTCCATTAGCCGCTAGAGAAGCATTAGCCACTACCAGCAGCTTTTCGGCTCCAGGAATGTCGTCTCGGGTGATGTCGGGATATGGTTCTAGGCGGTTTAGCTTTTCTAGTTGGTCTTCTGGTGATAAACTGCTGCAACTGCAACTGCAACTGAAAGGTTGGTATGGTAATGATCCAGACACGTCTTCTTCTGCTTATTATTCATCGTCGTCGTCGTCATCATCGTTTGCATCACCTAATTTTGATATTGCTGTGGCTTATCAACCTAAAGATAGAGAGGAGACTAATCTATTCAAACGTAATAATAAGAGCAAACTGGCTGCTGCTCAGTCACCTACGGGTGAAGACAATTTGTTTGTATCGGAATCGACTCAAGGTTATATTGCTTTAGGGGTCGCTGATGGTGTTGGAGGTTGGTCAGAAGCTGGGTATGATTCTTCAGCCATATCTCGGGAATTGTGTAGTTCTTGTAAGACGAATTTTGAGACGCTGGAGTCTTCATTAGATAAAATAACTCCCAAAGACCTTCTTATTAAAGCATTTGATCATACTTTGAATAACCCCAAAGTGGAAATTGGTGGTACCACGGCTTGTTTGGGGATATTAACTCCTGATTATAAGTTAAAAGTAGCCAATTTAGGTGATTCTTGGTGTGGATTATTTAGAGATTATGAATTAATTCAAGAAACCAATTTCCAAACTCATAATTTTAATACTCCTTATCAATTGGCTAAGATTCCTCCTGAAATTATAAGACAAGCTGAACTTAATGGTAGAAAATATATCATTGATAAGCCTCAATATAGTGATGAATACGTTTGGGATTTAAAGAAAAATGATATTATAATGTTTGCTACTGATGGTGTAACTGATAATGTTATTCCTAAAGATATTGAATTATTTTTAAAGGATAAATTTGATGATGTTAAATCTCCTGATCTTTCTGGAATCTCTACATCTTTTGTATCTGAAGTGGTTAAAGTATCAAAGAATCCAAACTTTCCTAGTGCTTTTGCTCAAGAGTTATCTCGTTTAACAGGACAGAAGTATTTAGGAGGTAAAGAAGATGATATTACTGTTATAGTAGTTAAGGTTAATTGAATAGTATATTAAATTGTATCAAATTATATTAAATTATATAAATTTATTCATATACACATTAAATGATTAGATCGATTAAATCGATTAAATGTTGATTAAATGTTGATCAAATGTTGATCAAATCGATCAAATCGATTAAATGTTAATTAAATGTCGAAATGTCGATCAAAGATTGTCCTTTCTATTATTGTTCCATATTCATCACCAAATTCATGGTTCTTCTGTTTCTTTCTGCTCTTTCTGTTCTTTCTCGTTTCACTTTATCCACAGCGTCTTTATCTTCCAAATCTATGGATTTATAATGGGAACTTTTTCCTGATCTCATTAATAAATTAAATGCTGGTGTTGCTTTATTGTCTGTTCTAAGGTTTTGAGGTATAAGGAGGTTTTTGTTGCTACCAGAAGTAGAAGTTTCTTTGTTAGTGCCGTCGTTATGGTACGATTCTAATGTTAATTGGTTGAAATCTCTTTCTAAATCCTCTTCGAATTTACGGGCTTCTTCTGTTTTTTCAGAAAGGAAGTTATTTTCTTCATTATCATTATTATTATCATTATCATCGTCACTTTCACTGTCATCGTTACTTTCACTTTCACTTTCATCATCACTTTCGTCATCACTTTCGTCATCATCATCATCATCATTTTCGCTTTCATTTTCACTTTCATCCTCCTCCATAACTTTGTTGTCTTCTAAAGCGGCTTCCATTTCATCATCTTCTTCCTCTTTTGTTCTCTTTTCTCCATTCATATTCTTTCTTTCTAATAAAAGCTTCAAATGTAGTAACGATTCACTTAAATCATTACAACGAACAACTTCTATATCTTCTCCTGCTTTGGCAAATAATTCATCCAATTGGAACCTGATTTCTATTGGTATTGGTTGTTCTTTACAGAAAATATAGTATTGAAAAAACACCAAAAACGAGGCTAATTTGTCCTTAATAACGCCATTAATTGAATGAATTTTCTTTACACTCGATTCATTCATAGATTTCAGAATGGTAAATAAAAACCGTTTAAGATTATTCAATAGTACACAACACATTTGAATCCTAAAGTAGTTATTTGGAAAGTCTGATTTTACTTCATAGTTTAAAGGAAATGGTTGATTATTAGGATGATCAGTACATAATACTTTGTATAACAAATCAACAATAAAACTAAACGATATCAAATTGAAATTGTACATTTCACTTATGATCTTAATATGAAGGATTCTGATTCTATTCAACTTGTAATCATAGATTTCCAATCCTCTTGTAATATGTTCCACTAATGAGTCAGTGACTTTAACCAACAAATGTTTATTATATCTGACTGCAGTCAAATCCGCCAATAACTTGGCCAATAACTTTATCTTATCATAGTTAACCAAATTAGGATCCACAAACATATCCACAATAAAACCCTTGACTTCAGGATCATTAGTGAAGTCAAATTTCATCAATATGGTTAAGATCAAATTATAATTGGCTTGACAAAGTTCGGTTTTTATGAGTTTAATTAAAAACTGTTGTTTAATGGAAAACCCGGATTTATTAGAATTGGAATTTGATTTTTCCACAACTGGTGATTCTATAATCAAAAGGATATGTTTTAAAGCCAATTTACTATTAAGAGATAACTCTGAGGAATCTTGTTGTTCCTTAAGAAGAGTCACCATCTTTAACATAGGTTCTCGATAATCTTTATCATAAAGTAAAAGCTTACCGGCTTTTTCATAGATAACAGTAAGAATATCCAAATTATTACTATCGGATAAATTTAAAGTTAAAGAACGAATCTTATGGAAGATCATAAATTGAGGAATCAATTTGAATTTTATGAATTCCGTGTAAAAATAAATAAATTTGAAACTTAAACGATCTAAAAAGATCAAAGATCGTAATTTTTGATCTAAAAAATCCAATATATCACCAATTAAATCATCTAAATGAGCTCTATTAAGCTTAAGGAATTTGGTATATAACTTATAATTCACCGATGTGGAAGATTCAGTGAAAAAATTAAATAATCGATTCTTGGTGGCTTTATTGTTACAATTCGATTCATTAAACGCTAAAACCAAATTTTCAACTTCATCTTCATTTTCAATGGCACTAAAAGCATTTAAGAATGAAGACACTTTTTCTCCATCAGACATATTATTAAGAACAGTTGTCATTTTTCTTTTCCTTTTTGCTGATAATCTTTGTGATATTTCTTGTGCTGTAGGTAACGTGGTGTAAAACAGTTTATCACTGGGAGAATCCCAAATATCAACATCATCAATAAGTTCCAAAGTTTCGTATTTATTGGGTTGATCAATATCTTTATTAACCAATGATAGTTCAGGCAATTCCATATGGAGTAAAGAACAGAGTGTACGACAATTGGTAACATATTTATCATGTTTTTGAGAGAGTTCTTCCAATTGCTGAGACCTATCATCGAAAATCTTCCCATATTTGACGTTGGAAAGATTGAAACTCTTGATCTGGGAGTTATATAAGGAGTTAAGTTTAGTAGTGCTGTTGATAACAGTTTGTGTATACTTTTCAAACATAGTCAAAAGTCTAGATTTAGCCGCTGAAGGTAATAATTCATTATCAGCATTAAATATAATGTTATCAAATCTCTTAGCAAAACTAGTTATCACCGGCAAAAAAGCCCCTGTTTTAACATCATACAGCAAGAATAACTTCAAGAATATCATCACCAACAAATCATCTACATTATCCTTATTGAACTTCTTCATCACTGTAGGATGATCTTGGATTAACGATTTATCACAATCTTTAATAGTTCTAATAACTCCACATAATGTCAAATCCATGATTATTTTAGATAAAGCTCTTAACTCCTTATCTTTGGAATTATCTTCGTATTGGTCTAAATCAAACAAATCATCCAACAACATAATTATAAACCAAGGAGTAAACTGATTACAAAACCGTTGATGAAGCAATGAAACAACTTCTACAGCGGCTATTTGATCCTCAGATTTATAGGCCCTTTTAACCCCATAATAAACCGACTGAATGATTTCGGTTAAATACTTTTCCAAAGAAAGGGTTTTGATTTCACTAACAATACTTTGACATTGATCAGAAGTAATCAGTTTAACTTTTCTAATGAATGAAGTGTTTTTCTTAAGAGAAGAATCCAATTTTGACGGCAATTGTAATGTTTGCTCACCTTTCCAAGTTCTGATGTTGAGTTCCTGTAGTTGCAATCGTCTTTCTGTATTCATTATGGAGACAATGAATGGAAGAGAACATTCACAAACGAAGATAGTGTCGACACAGAAGAGAGAAGAGTGAGAAGAGAAAAGTGAGAAGTGAGAAATGAGCAGAGATGGGTTTAGACCGTTAGGCCCAGGTTGTAGGCCCTTAGACCGTTACGCCGTAAGATAAGTTTACAAATACAGAAGTACACAAATACAAGTACAAGTACACAAACATAAGTCAAGTACACAAATACAGAAGTACACAAATAAAAGAAGTACACAAATACAAGAAGTACACAAATACAAGAAGTACACAAATACAAGTACACAAACACACCTCTGTCACTGTTTATTTACAAGATTCTATTTACTAAACCAAAG
The DNA here is from genome assembly GCA_030573955.1 of Yamadazyma triangularis. Taxonomy (NCBI): domain Eukaryota; kingdom Fungi; phylum Ascomycota; class Pichiomycetes; order Serinales; family Debaryomycetaceae; genus Yamadazyma; species Yamadazyma triangularis. The sequence continues at coordinate 67,770 of JAJMEC010000088.1, read as the reverse complement.
GCTCGGCTTTACGGACTCTATGGAACACTCTTCCTTCTGGTAATCCGTATTGAGATCTCACATCATTGACACTTCTGTCAAATACTTGTCTCCAAACATGAGCCCCAACAGGAGTTAAGTTAAGCGATTCAGAAAATTGTCTGATATTGAAGTTTCCATTATCTTCGATTACAGAAGGAGATACTTTTTCGTTATTGTGTTGTTTGAAGACCCAGAGACAGGCTCTTTGGTAAGATCCAGAGTTGATTTCTGGAGTCAAAGGAACATAAGGTTGGAAAGTATCAAAATTAGGACGGAGATAGTTTTCAATGGATAAAGTGTTATTAAGGATGTTTAATGGAACGTTACAAACACCAAAGTTAATGGAGGTATGGAAGGAATTAGTGGATAAATCAGGGTTATCGGGATTAAGCAATACTATAGTGAATAATTGGTCGGATTTAACATCGTCAAACTGTTGGATTTTGATTTCAGGGGGTTGGTTGACAGCAAATGAAGGTAAAATGTCACCAGGAGTAATCCATTGATTGAAAGGATGTTTCTTATTATGAGGGAATCTGATTTGTACATCGACTTTAGGCTCTAATGTAGGCAAAGTATCGGGAATGACACTTAGTTGCTCTAATCTTTGCATTAAGATCATCAAGTCATGCAGTTCCCAGGCTTGTTTAGCCTTTTCTTGGTAAATGGGATGAGTTAAATCAATATTAGAACCGGTTTCTAAGTTATATAACACCTCAGGATTCTGTTCTTCTGCTTTGACCAATAACAGTCTGATTTCCTGTTCATCAGACGTGTTTTCTATTTGGTCATATATGGATTGAGCCTCAGTTTCTAACACATCATAAGCTTGTTGAAAGGTTTCATCAATTAATAATGGAGAATAGTAATTATATTTATTTTGTGGCTGGAAAAGTCCCACATGAGGATCTTGGATTTTCAATGATGACGATCTTTTAGTGAAGTCACTCCATACGCCGGGTTTTATTTTAGAGAGACTTCTGGTGAAGGTTCTGTACATTATTGGAAGTAGACAGAAGTAGATAGAAGTAGACACAAATAGACACAAATAGAGAGATGGGAAAAAGTGGTGAAAAATTTTGTAGAGTCGCGGGATGAAAAGTGCGGGAGGAGTAGGGCGGGAGTGCGGGGCGGAGAGGTAAGATATGGGGCGAAGAGAGAAAATTTGAGTCGACGATCATAGGACGTGTGTGGCCCGGAGTCGCGGTAATCACTTGGGTAACTCTCATCCCGTTCCTTTACCTCCCTCCCATTCGCACAATTACACTGGTGCACAATTACACTTACACGGCACCACGGCATTTTACCTGAAACTGATCATATCTTGGTAGAATTTACGACTAAATCAGCCGGAAGTAGTTGCCCAAACGCCCGAATCGGTTACGAGCATAAGAGATTGCAAAAACCAACAACCAGGCAAAATAACCGCTGGAGCCACATACGGATCAAGGAAATTACGGTGGAAGTAGTATAATCTATAGTGTATATTACTGAACCAGTCAGTGATCGTAAATCATTATAAACAGAAGATTAAGAACGATGTTGAATAGTGATTATTACACTCATTCAACACTACTTGGAAATGTATGAAGGATTAAGGGGTAAAGCATCAAATTTCAAAAACTGATCATCATCATCGATATTCATTTTAGGAAATAATCCAGGCACCACAGGATTATCACTTTCATAGCTAATGACGCTGACGTTGTCGTCCAAAGTGATATCGAATTGGTCCAAATCAAGGGAGATTTCAAAGTCTTTCATATTGACGAATTCATTGGAGTCTGAAGGAGCTAACGAGGATGGCATGTCTATAGACAGACAAGAATGGGACGGATTGGAGAATAGTGGCATTTGAGGTTTTGGAAAGATGGAAGGAGAAGATGGAGAAGATGGAGAAGGGGGAGAAGGGGGAGGATTTATGGAGGAGGTTTTGATATTGATATTGTGTTTGTGATCACTGTGTTTGTGATCACTGTGTTTGTGATCCTTGTGTTTGTGTTTATGTTTATCACTGTGTTTGTGATCCTTGTGTTTGTGATTGTGTTTATCACTATGCTTGTGTTTATGATAACCTCTATCACCTTCAGTCTCCCCTTCCTTTCCTTCTATATCCATCCTGACTATAGGCTCTAGTTGGATCTGATTATTACTATAGTCAGTCGACTCCATCTGGGTTAAAAATTCATGATACAGTTCAACTGTATTTTCCATTCCTCCAGAAGGATTAAACAAATATTCAGACTTTTTGCTGAAAACAGCTTTATGAAAAAAAAAAAAAGTTTACTAAATTAAAATATGGCCGTACGATATCATTTATAAAGTTTCAAAAAACCAAAAAAAAAAAAAAAAAAAAAAAAAAAAAAAAAAAAAAAAAAAAAAAAAAAAAAAAAAAAAAAAAAAATAAAAAAAAAAGAAAATATTAACGAATATAGATACAGTTCGCAACTAAAGAAGTACATGAAACAATAGGTACCATAAGTAATAATAGTTAGGAACGAGTGGATAATGAAAAAATGCCATTGCTGAAAACGCCGTTTTCCTGCATTCGCAGCATGAGTCGTGCATATACGAGGGTATATACAGGCGGAAATTGGTGCCGATATGGGGAATCGGGGGAGGTGATAGAGAGGGAGATAGAGATAGAGAGATATTGATAGAGAGATAGTGATAGAGAGATAGTGATAGAAACATTTAAGCTCAGATCATTAAGGCATATATTGGATACATTGAGCAATGGATTGTTAGAACAAACTATTGAACAAACTATTGAACTCTATTGAACAAACGCTCAACTCTCAACTCTCAACTCTCAACTCTCAACTCTCAACTCTCAACTCTTCAACTCTCCCTCCTCAACTCAGCTTCTCAGGATTAAATATCTTATTATTAAACACCACAGGCGGAGCAGGAACATCATGGTTTTGATTAAGATTATTGGGTTGATATTCAATGATTCGACTTTGTAACATTATAGTATAATCTCTTAATTGAAGGTTTTCTGCCCGTAATTCTTCTATAGTTTGTTTCAACTGTTTATTCTCTTGAAACAGTTGTTCCAATTCCTTAACGTAGCGATCTTTTCTCTGACGAAAGGCTTTTTGCGCTGATCGATTTTGGGCGGCTCTTTTTGTACCTGAAACCGGTCTATTTCTATACGAGGTTTCTATATCGGGGCTTTGCAGTTTAGGGGAATTAGCTGGAACTGCTCCTTCTCCAGAGCCAGAGCCAGATCCAGAGCCAGAAGATGATCTGGAATTAGATTTGGTAGGGGCATTGGCGCCGGAGTCAGTGTCCGGGTTAGTTCCGGCATTAGAATTCACCATTCCATGACCAAGTGGTTCATTGATATTATTAGGGAGATTAGGCACTGAGTTTATTTGATTATGGAGTTGATTAGGTAGTTGATTAGGGAGTTGATTAGGTAGTTGATTAGGTAGTTGATTAGGTAGTTGATTAGGGAGTTGACCACTGACTTGATTAGGGAGTTGACCACTAATTTGATTAGGAATTTGATTACTAATTTGACTATTAATTTGACTACTAATTTGATTAGGGAGTTGATTCAAATTTCTACTTTGAGCATTCGCTACCGCCGCCGCTACTGAAACATCTTCAACAGGAAAATCACTTTGCTCTCTTTGAAACGCAGGATCAATATTCTGTTCTTCTTTCCAATAGTTACTCATACTAAGGATTATGTAAGGATAGAGTAAGAGATTATTAATGGTTTCGCGGGAGGGAAAGAGGGAGGGAGGAAAGGGTCGTGTGCCACACAGAGCCCAAGGGGCTTCGGCCGCCGCCGCCGGCGGCGGCGTCTCTCTCAATTGCACTTAACGGTGAAGAGGAAGGGGAACAATAAAAAGACCCTACAAAGACCCTAAAAAGAGGTAACAAAGACCTGGAAAGGATATTACAAAGAACACGGCTATCGAGAAAGTTTAATTGTAACTTTGGTAAGATCTGCCGGGGGGAGGGATGTAGAGAGAGTAGAGAGTAGAGTAGAGAGTAGAATGTAGAGTACTGTATATGGATTAAGAAACTGCAAAAAAGAGAAAACGAGTAACCACAAAAAGAGTAACACAAAAGTAAAAAAAAAAAGAGAAGAAACCACAAATACATAATTTTGACACAAAGAGAGAGATATTACAAACACATTATTATCACAAAAACCACAAACACATAATTATCACAAAACCACAAAACCACAAAACCAAAACCACAAAACCACAAAATTGGCCCATTTGTCACAAACACAATCCTCATCACGCCACTTAGTAAATACTTCACTATCATTTGCGGAAGCCCGGTAGAGCCACGACACCAAAAAAACCCACGATCCAATGAATTCACAGAAAAAACAGTGAGAAAGGAAAGCCAAATTTTTTTCATCACATTTTCAGCGTTATAGAAATTCAATTGTGTTGATAATAAAAGCAACAAAAAAAAAAAAAAAATAGATCCAATATGATGTCATTATCCTTTCGTTCGGCTTTGAAAGTTGGTAGAAATGTCAGAATTCCTCAAATGACTAGAAATTTCCATCAATTAACTAGAGGTTCCACTTCTCAAATGATGATGATGAAGAACAACAACAACAAGACTCAACCATTATCATTACATCAAATTAGAAAATATTCTGATGATCATCATGAAGAAACTTTTGAAGAATTCACTGCCAGATATGAACAAGAATTTGAAGAAGCTTATGATTTATTTGAAGTACAAAGAGTATTAAACAATTGTTTTTCTTATGATTTAGTTCCTGCTCCAGTAGTTATTGAAAAAGCATTATTGGCCTGTAGAAGAGTTAATGATTATCCAACTGCCGTTAGAACTTTTGAAGCTTTAAAACATAAGGTAGAAAATAACCAACAATATCAAGCTTATTTGGATGAATTAAAAGACATTAGACAAGAATTAGGTATTGATTTAAAGGAGGATTTATACGCTGATGAATAATTTATAGTATAATAAAGCATTTTAAGAACATGAGGTATGTGTTTGTGTATTTGTGTGTTTGTGTAGTTGTGTGTTTGTGCATTTGTGTTTGTGTAGTTGTGTGTTTGTGCAGTTGTATTTGTGCATTTGTATTTGTGCATTTGTGATTTTGTGCATTTGTGGTTTTCTGTTTCTGTGTTTCTCTTCTCTTCTCTCCTCTTCTCTCGTTTCTCACTTGAGAATCTCTTTACAATATATCTCCTCACTAATGGCCGTTTATATTCCTGGTAATTCACCACCGCCACCACCGCCAGAAAAATCATGGCTTCGAAGGTATTTAGATTCCTTTATAAATTACAAACAAAATCCCAGTTTTGGCCTCAAATTTTGGGGCCCTTTGGTTCCTTCTTCTGACAATGTTAATGGGTTAAAACTATTGACTGGTTGTCAAATTGTGGCTGGAATGGCGCTTATATATAGAGCCAGGTTCTTTCGAAAAGCTAGTCTTAGTACAATGGGGGTACAAAATTCCTTTGATAAGAAGTTCAGAAAGTATTTATATGGGTTTATGGGAGGAAGTATGATATATCAAGCTGGATTCGAAGTATTTCGCTTATCCTTACCTTATGATCCTTGGTCTGAAGAGGCAAAGACTCAGAATGAAATACTATTGAAAAATGGTGGGAAACCTCATTGGTGGAGAGGTGCCATTGATCATTATAATCCCATGACGTTGAAACAATTTCATGATAAGTTTGAGAATTGGGTTTTAACTAAGGGGAAAGTAGTTTCAATTGACAATAATCAGTTTAATAATGTTAATAATAGTGTTATGGTGGTACTTAAAGATGGAAGTCAACAGCCTAAAGTGTTAAGAACCAATTTAGCTGGATTACTTAATCATGAAAAGTTTAGTCAAATTTATTACAATATTAAAGCCCAAAATGATTCTATGCTTGAAGAAATGTTACAACAATTGAGTTCAGTTACTGAACTTAATAGAGCAGAAAGAATAGATGAAATTCTTGAAGGGAAAGCATCAATTAATCCTGATTACACCAAACCCAATATTCAATTGAGAAATCATTCTATTGAAACTGATGATGAATTTGATGATGTATGGTTACAATTTGAGCCTTGGGAAGAGCTTAAAGCAGAAACCGATTATGACATTAGGTTAATTCCAAGATGGAGAGGAAATGAGGATAATGAGAAAGAAGATAAGACATAAATTGCATTATATACAAGAATAGACAATAGTAAGAAAGGAGATAACGAAGTAGTTTTATGAATAATTTGTTTTTGTGAACATGATGTTTTTGTGAACATCTGTCTTTGTAAACATCTGCTTTTTGTAAACATCAAACTCTTTTTTTGTAAACATCAACATCAAACTCTTTTTTGTAAACATTCATTTCACAAAATCGTTGATAATATCACCACCACATCATTCACTCCTCTTCCCATCCTCTATCAAACTCTCTGCCCATTTAAGTGATTTCGTATTATCATCACCTAATTCTCTATAACTCTGTAAATTACGTTTCCAAAGAATGTCTGCTGGATCCTGATCAGGTTCCACCCACTCAAATCCATCCCCTCCACTCATCCAATAAGCTTGAAGCTTCAAGTCTTCTAAATTATCTTTAACATCTAACAATCTGACTTTAGCACCATCTCTATTATAACCAGGTTTAAGAACTTCTTCGTGTTGAGGCTTTCTACACAATTCATCAACTAATTCAGGACTAACTTCTCCTCCAGAAATACCTCCTCCTGTCATTGCTATATCGGCTTCAACAATTTTACTACACATAAGCATTTCATCCCCATGAGTAAACCAATGAGTGTAGAAGGTACCTTTCTGCCACCTTAAATAGTCACCTCCTGATGCCACCAATTGTCTACCAAACCGAACCATTGACACAAGAAACGTAGAATTAATCAAATATGTCAAAACCAAGGTATTTACCGATGATAAGAACCCATATCGAGGACTAATAACTCCCAACTCAATAAGCTCATAAACTCCGTACTTGGAAAACAAAGTTATCCCCACGGAACTTCCGACTAATTTCATGATTCCAGAACGAAACTGGGTTTTTTTGGCGGCAATATAGTTTGGGTGACCTGTGGTCATATCGGTGATTTTAAGCGCCGAAGTTAAATCTCCATCGAACAAACAATAACGAAAAGGTATTAAAGCCACAGACTTATCTATTACTCCTTTGGGATTCTTTTCATAGAAACTGGTGATGATGTTAATGTTGGTCCAATTAGGAAGTCTTAATGCAAATATCAGTTTCAAAAGCTGATTATCAAAGGTGATATCGGGATGTAAAAGAAGCCGTTGGATTTCATCGTTGATGGTGATATTTTCGGGATTATCCCAGAATTTGCTGTAATCATGGATTTTGGATAAAAGGCCTTGATATCCTTTTATGATATCTATCACAGACTGGGAGTTGAGGGAAGCTAAGTCCAACTGGTTGACTTTGGCTGTATAGGAAGCTAGAGAGCTGGTGGTAGGATTGGAAAGTGGTCTTGTGGTTGTGGTGATGGCAGTGGGAAGGGCAGTGGGAAGGGCCTTGGGAAAGGTTCTGACAAAGTATGGGTTTTTTGTGAACATGGTTTTTGTGAACATGGTTTTTGTGAACATGGTTTTTGTGAACAAAGTTCTTTTTGTACACTTCATCATGTTTGTACCCTTCATCATGTTTGTACCCTTCATCATGTTTGTACCCTTCATCATATTTGTGCACTTCATCATATTTGTACACTTTATGTTTGTGCACCTCATCATTAGAGAAAATCAAAAACGCGAATATATTCTATACAAATGATCTAAACCAATACCAATCCTACAGCCAAAGCCCAAACCAAAGAGTCCGCGGAATTAATGCGGCCAAAATTGTCACTAGCGGCGGCATCAGAGCCAGAGTCAGAACCAGAATTGGAACCAGAACCAGAACCAGAACCGGAACCAGAACCGGAACCAGAACCAGAATCAGAGTCTGAGGCCGTGGTAGGACTAGAATCCAAAGCACCCGAACGAACTACTCTGGTAGTAATGTAACTAACAGTGTTTTCGGCTGGTGGTGCCCACGAGGTGGGCGTCGTAGCGGCGGGAGCTGGGGGAGCAGCAATACCACCGGCGGCTGGAGGTGGGGTAGTAGTAGTGGCAGTGCCAGTTTCATCCGCGTCAGCGGCGGCGGCGCCAGCAGGAGTGTCTTCAGTTTCAGCTGCCGCGGGGGTGTCTTCAGTTTCATCTGCAGCGAGAGTGTCTTCAGTTTCGGCGGCAGCGGCACCAGCTTTAGGTGTCGTGGTAGTATCAGCGGCGGCTTTAGGAGTAGTAGTAGTATCAGCGGCGGCTTTAGGAGTAGTAGTAGTATCAGCAGCGGCCTTAGGCGTAGTAGTAGTATCATCATCAGCGGCCTTAGGCGTAGTAGTAGTATCAGCAGCAGCAGCACCCGCCTTTGGGGTAGTAGTAGTATCAGCAGCAGCACCAGCTTTTGGCGTCGTAGTGGTATCAACAGCAGCGGCACCAACCTTTGGCGTAGTGGCAGCAGTCGTAGTGGTATCTTCCACAGCCTTAACGATCGTAGAAAGGGCTATTAATAGCCCCAAACTTGTGTATTTCATTGTAGAATAGATTTCGAACACGCGCTTTGTTTGTGCCCCTGAGAAGTATTTTGAGCGTTGAGAGAGTACACGAGTTTTGTGTATATTGTGTTTGTGTACTTGTATTTGTGTACTTGTATTTGTGCACTTGTATTTGTGTACTTGTGTTTGTGTACTTGTATTTGTACACAAAACTTCTATTTGTACACAAAACTTCTATTTGTACACAAAACTTCTATTTGTACACATTTATATTCGTACACAATTATACCCTTACACTATACTTCTATACCTATCCCTATATTCTCTTCTTCTTCCTCCTCTTATCCATCCTCGTAGAACAATCAGGACAATACCACACCTCATCATCCTTAGGACTAGAGTTGATCCCCACACAGGACCAATGGAACCATTCAAATTTACAATCATCATTATCACAAGCAATCATCTCTCCAAATGATACTCGTTGACAGAAACAGTATAAACTATTATCAGCATCATCACCTGGTGGTCCATCAGGACGTGACGATATTGATTCCGAAAGGGATCCATCATCATCATCATCATCCAAATGGGATTTTCTTCTTTTATGAGGTCTAATTCCTGCTTTCATCATAGCTTTACGACGTTGGGCTTTTCTCAGTAATTGTGTTCCTGGTTCGAGCTGGGCGATAGACGACCCAGTACGCGGCACGGGAGTGGACCCAGAGTCGTCTTCGTCCGCCGCGGAACTGAGTCCACCCGTCCCAAGCCCGGGCCCAAAAAGCGACCGCGACCCATCTCCGTTCCACATGTCGCCCGAGCTACCGCCACCTTCTCCCTCGCCTCCGGCGAACAAATTTTCTATCACGGGAAGTAAATCGTCTCGTTCGAGTTTAGTGATATCAGTTTCAAAATTAAATAAATGTTTTGATATAAGAAATAATGCCGTATTAGCTAAAAGTATCTTTTCATGTTGTAATTTTTCTACTACTTCCATATCTTCCTCTATTTTACTGTAAAGAAGTTGTTCTTTATTGTGTTTGGCTATGGTTCCGTTGTGTTTGATGAATCGATGGATCTGATTATCTTTGGCCTGATACCGTTTTCTTGCTTCCATGAGCTGGTGATCTTTGGTGTTGATTTCTTCAAACACATGCTTTACTTCTAGGGGGAGATTCGAAAGATCCTGGGTGTATTTATCGATTATTGTTGTTGTGTCCATGTTTGTGGACTTATAGGGGTTTGTGGACTTTGGTGTTTGGAGTTTGTTGACTTTGGTGTTGGGAGTTTTAAAGTTTGTGGACTTTGACGTTTGTGAACTTACTTCACTACTGTGTATCTTATGCTATATGACTAAAAGTCTGTTTGTGTTTTTGTACAAAATCTCTTTTCGTATTTGTACACTTTAATGTTGTACAAATGGCTCTTTGTAATATAAAATCCTATTTGTAAACTTTTTGTCGCGAAGTATTATTTTAATAGCTCCCGCGGTACTGGCACGGTACTTGGACGAGAAAAGTTTTCTCCCCGCGAAGAATGGTTTTCTGTACATCCACCTCACCGCCACTGCTACTTAAACTCTGCCTATGCTCGACCTAACTTACCACGACCATTCCCTATTCTTTCTTCACCACCCACTCCACCAAATCATCTCCAAATCACACCAAATCAAAACCCCATTCTCCCACACAATTCCTCCACACCATAAACCCTCAACAGACTTCAACTTCCTTAAATATACCCCCTTTTAATCCCCCTTAAATCAACTGACCTAAGCGTCCTGCATATAACCAACCTCCCTCATCATCGATTTCTCATTACAAAACCATTCCACAATGACTGATTTAGCCGCCAGAGTTGGCAATTTGGCGTTAAATGATGACTTTAATGAAATATTAGATACTCTTAAGTCCGGTAAAGCCGACAGTAATTCATTTCCACAATCAATTGACAAAATAAGGTCGTGGTCACAATCTAAAGAACATGCTAATGAGATGTACCAAACGCTTAAACACAATCCTGGTCGCTATTTAAAGGGATTAAAGGTTATAGGCGATTTCCAGGGCAAAAGTTTAGTGGATGTGATAAGTTTGGGAGCAAAAGGAGACGAATCCAAAGAAACAGCTTCGTTAGTGTTGAATACCATTAAAAACTCCGTCAAAGTTCAACAGAACTCAACAGAAGATATTCTGTTTTATGTCCATAGTTATGTTAGTGTGATGACAGGGGTTGAAGTAACTGAATGGGGACATTTGGCGGTGTTTTTAGGGCTTTTGTCGCCTAAATATGACACTAATATCACCAGTTCCGTACTTTTTATCGCTGTAAAGTGTCTTGAAGCTGATATTCAAAACACTAATGACACCATAGAAGGGTTTTTTGACTTTATTATTGAAACGGATCCCGATTTGGATCAATTTTTGAACCTTGTGGTGGCTTTAGAGAGCCTTTTCCCTATTGCTCCAGCGGTTTGTAGTAAAGTTTACACCTCTAATGGGTGTAAAAACGTACTAACAAAGTACACAAATCGAGTTATAGATAGTCCCGAGATCTCGGAATCTATTGAAGTGTTGACTCGTCATTTGTTACGTTTATTAAGCAGTTCATGTATCACCGATGAGTGTCGGAAATACAACTCCGAAACCTATATGACGCTTTTAGAGGTGGCTAATAAGCTTGAACTAAGTAAGTATGGTGAAATAAGGCTTCTAAGTACTTTAAGTATCACAAAGTTATGGAGTTTTGTGGCCACAAAAGCATCTAGTAACATCACCATAGACAATTTATACCAAACATGTATTGATTATATGATGGTTTACCAAAATGAGACTAATTTAGAGTCAGCAGTGGAAAGTTTAGCCTATTTGACATTGAATTCCACACTAAGAACGAAATTTAGAGCTGATGTTATGGCTATAGGTCAATTAGTCGACATATTAAGGCAGAAAACCAAGTCACAAACTCCCAATTCCTCACTTATCTATGGATTATTATTAGTAGTATCTAATTTGATGAAGATAAAAGATACTTCAGCAAGCACTCAAGAGGCTAAAACTGTCAATTACTTGAAACTGGTAGCTACACCAAAGTCAAACGACGACAAAAAAGAAGATCCAGAAGAAATCCATAACTTTAATAAAGCACTTTTAATGGACCAAGGGATTTTGGAAGTCATTTCACAGATTAAAGTGTTGAAAACAGAACCAAAATCAACTCCTTCATCACTATCAGAACAATTTATTGTTATAGTGAACTCTATTTCCAGTAATCAGAACAAACCAGTGAGACAAAAGTTGGTTAAAGATGGTGGATTAAACGTGGCCTTAGACTACTTGGTTGGTTCCAGTAAAGTTAACAAGACTACTGGAACAACTAGACCTATAAATACTACAGAAAAGATTGTGGAAACAAGACTTATGGCTATACGAGCTGTGGCCAGAATGGTTATAATGGTGAATCCTGAGCTTTGTTTTAACAAATACGATATCATGACATGTTTGCCGTTTATTATCGAGCTTTTGGGACCCAATATAGGTGATTATACTGGAGAAATAACACCAAATGTCGCCAAAGAAGACAATTATTTGTACGATAAAATCACCACCATTGACAAATATGAAGGACTTTTGGCATTAACCAACCTTTCTTCAGTCAATAATCGACCCCAACTTCAAGATGCTATAATATCACGAGGGTTTGATAACTATATTGATAACTTTCTCATTGATAGTAATGTTCCACAGCTTCAAAAAGCTGCCTGGGAGTTAGTATCGAATCTTATGACAAAACCAACAATGTTGGCTAAATTCTTCAATCTTGAAGATAAACAAGCGGCTAAACGGCTTGATGTAGCTATATTAATGTTGGATCTGGTAGATTTAGGACTTCAAATAACTATAGCCGGAATGATGGCTAATGCTACATCAGAATTCGATATGATTCTGTTGGTTTTAGTAGATCATAAGAAGCTTTTACCAGAGATAATAAGGATTTTGAATAATCAAAGTCAAGATACTGAACTTATACTTCGATTAGTTTATGTTGTTCTTGATATGGTGTATGCAGTTGCCAATAGAGATGCAAAGGAGATGGAGATGTTTAGAAAAGATAAACAGTTGAAAAAAGCATTGGGGAATGGATTAAAGACGAGAGAAACGGCTGAAGTTGTAGTAGAGATAGTGAAGTTTGTTAGATTTGATGTTTAGGGAGGAGGATGTAGGAGAGTGATAGGATTTAAACAGTGAATTGATAAAGTGGTTAAATGAGAGAGAAGAGATATAAAGAGAATGGTTTAAAATGATATGAAAGTTTAATGGATTAACAGAAAATATAACGTAAAATGCTTTAAAATGTTATGAAAGTTTAATGGATTAACAGAAAATATAACGTAAAATGCTTTAAAATCGTATAAAGAGTTTAAATGACATGATATACGAAGTGTTCAAATGCTTTTACATGAAATATGACGTTAACTGTTTTGACAGAAAACATACAATATAAAGTGCTTAAATGGATTAACATAAGATCTAATGTTAATTGAGTTAACATGAAGTATAAAGTGAACTGTTTTAACATGATATATAGTGTTAAATGTTTGACAGAAGATATAATTAAATGTTTTAACAGAAAATATAGTGAACAATCTTTGATTCATAGGATCTAATGTTGAATTGTTTAACATAAGATCAAAAGTTAAATGGTTTAATATGATACCAAGTATCTAAATGGATTAAATGAAAAAAATATAATGATAAATGGGTTAACATGAAATATAAAGCAAACTGTTTAATGTTAAATGGTTTAACATGAGATATGACGTTAAATGTTGTAACATTAGATGTTATAACATAAAATATAACGTTTAAATGTTATAACATAAAATATAATGTTAACTGTTCGAACATCAAATATAAAGGGTTTAAATTTCATGAGATACAAAGTGTTTAAATGACTTAACATGAGATATAAAGTTGAAATGGTTTAAAATTAAATATAATGTGTTGAAATAAGATCAGTGTTTTAACAGAAAATGTACCGTTAAAGTGGTTTAAAATGATATACAGTCAAATGGTTTACAATAAGATATAACGTTAAATTGGTTTAACATTATATAAAGAGTTTAAATGCTTTAATACAAGATCATACGTTAAATGTGAACATAAGAAGTAATCTTTGTTAACATAGATCAAACATACTTCATCATATATCTAAACCTTTAACTTAAACATCTAAAGTATGAAACATTAAACTATTAACAGAATCTATAACATAAAGTTGTAACAACAACAACAACAACTACAACTACTACTACAACTACACTCCCTACATCTGAAGCAACCGTTGTGCTAAAGTATCAGTATCATTAGCCAGATCTATCGACAGCTTAACTTCACTATAACTACTATCATTTTCCAACTTAACCTTAATAGCTCGATGCAATTTCGATAAATAATCAGAATAACTAGCTGTATTGATAGAAATAGCATTTCTAGATCCATCTTCAATCAATTTATCCTTAAATATCATATCAGAACCATCAATTCCTTCACGAACAATTTGAATTCCATAATCTTCACATTCAAGTCCAGCAATTTCTTCATTGAAAAACCTAATAATGGTTCTAACTTTAACAGAAATATCAGTATCTAATTCCGGCATTTGATCCATCATACTATCAACTTTATCAATAGAATCCACATCTTCTCCAAACAAATCTTGAAGTAACATGGGATTAACATTAGGACGAATCCATACCATTACCCTATAACCATCTCCCATAATATATACTCCATCTTGAAGCAAAGAAAGCGAAAGCTGGACGTATTTTGGTATTGAAATAAAGCCAAAGAATTCATCTCCTTCATTAATAACTCCATCAGCTTCGGTTAATGAATGGACTTCCACAAGCCCCGGATATAACCGGTACATCAATCTCTCTATAGGAATAGTCAATAATTGATAAGCGTCTTCTAATCGGGTATCAACCAGAAGATAATTACTCTCTCTAACACAAGGAGACTTTAAAAATGCAAGTAAAAATACGGGTAAATGAACTAAGGAATCAGGGAATAATAATTGGTTCGAAGTGGACCCAGCGTGGCCCGAGCCAAGTTCACTTTTAGCGCGGTACTGAGTAAATACGTCGACCAATTTCTCATTTATGGAGTCGCGGAGCTCGGCCAAAGTTTGTTTCCCAAGGAACAGAAGCGCGTCACGGATAATGGTGGCGGCTACACAGTCCTGGTCGAGGAAATTGAACACGTCGTCTAAACGTTCCGTTACCGCCAACACCAAATTGATGACCCGAACTTTTCTGGCACCATAAGCGTCGGTGTAGAGGACGGCGGCTTGGAAATGGCAGTCGAATTTGGTATTAAGTTTGCCGTCGTATTCCAAGAGCACGGTGAAGGCTTGGTCTGACGATACCACGGGGAGCATTGGTTCTGCCGCGGCCGTGGTGTCATCTACGCCGGCGCGGTAGTACTGGGCGACCTGGAGTCCGTTACTACACCGGAGTTTAAGTTGACCCTGAGTTCCTTTTGTGTTGCGCACTGAAGCCACAAACCGGGCCACGACATTGCGGGCGTCGCGGTCGAGGTGGAAATTGGTCCATTTGTACGCGTGGCCGCCACTGGTGGTACAAAGCCAAGCCAAATTCGACATATCCACAGGCGTTTGACACACGGCGAAGCAATCGATCCCCACGGAGGCGGCTACACAATCCCGGGCCAAAAGTTGGTAGTATTCGGAGTCGGGAGTATAGATTTGTTTCTGGACCTCGGGCGACAACGTACGGGCCTGGGACCGAGTATCTTTAAACTTAAGCGCGCCGGGGCCCCAGGACGGCAACGCGGTAAGGATGGTGGAAATTTTCCCGCCACCGACGGAATCTAAGGCCATCATGGCCGTACGGAGCGCCAGCGAAAAACACGGCTCGGTATCGGCCAGCAACGGGTCGTGCTCGGCCAACAGCTCTAAATGGGCGAGGGCGTCATCTAGCGCGAGTTCCGACTCCTCCGGGTCGGCAAAGAGCCCGTGGTGGAAGGGAATAAACGGGTCGTCCAAGTCGGAGGAAATTACTCGGGGCGCCAGGTCCAACTGCAGTCCAAGGTTATAAAAATGGATATTTTTGCCAAAAAGCATAATGGCAAACGATCTTGGTTCCGAGTTTTCCCGGGTCAGGTTCAAAATCGACCGAATGGCGTCGGCGGCTACCGCGGGCAATTGTGCCTTAATGCTCTCCACCGTGATATCAATGAGAAATACGTGGTGGAGACGCGTGGTGGTGGTAGCAGCAGTGCGGTACGAGTCTGGTACCAACACGTCGTACACCCCGCGGTGGAGCTCAGGCCGCACCGTGGCGTCGACCCGGGCCCCGGTCGACGGATTAATCATGGCCGCGTAATCCCCCGGCGCTTGGTTATTGGGGAAATGACAAATATTACACGTAAATTGCACGGGACCCGAATGGTGCATGGCGGGATTCATATACGCGCGGCACCGGCGGCACCGAACAGGGCCCGGGTCGTCCGATCCCGCACCAACTGCGCGCATGTCTACCACCGGCACTGGCTCCTCTGCCGCCAGCACTGGCGCAAATGGACGTATAGTCACCGCCAACGGCAATTTCGACGCCTTACGAAGCGTTTCCGATTCGGGAACATTATACATCGATGGCCTCATGAACTTGGCCGACGCCGTTCCTTGGTCCACACAATGGAATTGGGTTCCGGCTTCGGGTGGAACAACGTTTTGGAACGTATAGAATGACTTTGTGTGAGAGCCGACATCGGCGTATTCCTGTTGATCCCGGAACCGTTTGTGGGGGACGGAAATTGGATCTGATGCTGCGGGAGGCGGTGGTGGTGGTTGGTGGTGTTGCTGAGGAAGATGATGAGCTCTAGCGCTACGTTTTTTGGTATTCATGATGAGGAAGGAGAAGAAGTATAAACGAATGCTTTGAAGCGAAGCGTTCGCGGTGAAGAGAGTATAGTGAAGCGAATGCTTTGAGCAGTAAAGCGTTCGCGCAGTGTAGAGAAGCGAATGCTATAGACGATATAATAGTGACAGTGGTGCGAGGGTGGTGCGAGGGTCGGCGGAGGGGGGTGCGAGGGGGTGCGGGAAAAGTGGGTACAAAAAGAGAGTATTTGTACTGTCCCACTGTAATTGTGCGCGATCCACAAAAACGTTCTATTTGTACATTTCCTTTCCCGCTTTCCCGCTGTTTGTGAACACTATCACATCCACAAAACTAAAACCCTTATGAATGCCATTATAGACTTCCTCCAATCACATCCCCTGCGATGTTCCCTCTATACCCTCCCCACTGGAACCCTAGAACTTCAAGACTCCCAAGGATCCCTACGACCTAAATCCCACCTCCTCCCCGCCTATCTCCTCACTAACTGCACCGAATCTCATCTCCAATCATTAGCATCTCAATTCCAAAATTGGTCTCCACAAACACCATCCACAATTAATGATATTGGTGATGCCTTTGTGTCCCTCTTGTTTACAATCAGCGGCACTTGTATCACCGGCTGGATGCTTTGTCTTATGCTATTACTAAGTCCTAGCCACAAACAGAAAACAATCATGACCCAAGTGGCCACGGTATTTTATACCATTGTTATGACCATTCTAATGGCCAAAGTCACCAATGCCGGCCATGATGACTATTACTCAGACCAACTCAATATCATTCATATTCATGACGTTTTGTACAATAATATGGTCCACAGAGTCACGGATGTGTTTTCCGAATTGTTTATTCAAATGGCCATGGTGGAATTGTTTGGTCGATTAAGTCATCGGCGGTTTAAAATGGTGGTCATGGGTATAATGGTGGTGGTGGTGATAGCTCACACTATAGTATCGGCATTGTGTGAGGCGCGGTATGACGGGGGGCCGGGCGACGTGGTATTTTTGTTGGACGAGGGGAAAGAATTTTTGGCCTGGTCCCAGGCCCGCATGGCGGTGCGGTTGGCGATAATGGTGGCGTTTGTTGCCGTCTTGGCCTACTACACCATAATGATAAAATCCCCAACAAAGTACTCGTATTCCCGGCGGTTAGTGCCAATATCGGTATTTGTGTGGTTAATGGTGTTGGGGCATGTGGTCACGTGTGTGCTTATCATTGGTATTTACGAATATCGATGGCAGACTCGGAGTTGGTTATTGATGTTACCGAGTTTATTGGAGATAGGAATTCTCAGTATGACGTGGGAGTGGATTTACGACATTCAGGGGTTGGAAAAGCGGTCGGAATTGATGGGGATTTTGGGGCGGAGAATCAGTGTTGATGACGTGACCATATTTCAGGATCATAGTACGGGGAAGAGGAGAGGATGGAGAGGATGGAGAGGATGGCTTCAGAAGAGAATGGGAGGAGTGGAAGTACAAGAAGAGAATGAGAGTAAGGTTGAGGGTTTTGGAGGGCTTGAAGGAGCCGATGGGGGGCAAGTTGATGTGATTGATTTGAGAGGTGGTGGTAATGGGAATGATAATAATGGTGATGATAATGGTGATGATAATGGTGATGTTACTGGTGATGTTACTGGTAATAATGATAATGGTTTTGATAATGATGATATTGATCACAATGACACAAATACGAACCTTGACACAAATGCAAGTACACAAAACGCAAACACAAATCCACAAATCACAAATCCACAAATCACAAATCCACAAATCACAAACACCACCACCACCACAAACACCCCCTCCCGCAACCCTTCCCCTACTTCTTCCACTGAATACATCAACGACTACGAATACTTCGATGACCCGCCTCCTTTCGTCCCCCACCCCGGGTTCTCTCCCCACGATTACTACCGCGAAAAGTGATCTATCACCCCATATGATATATAACATTTTCCTGAACCTTCTGGAAGGTTCGCGCTGTATAATATTTGTGTATAAAAGGAACCCAATTTCCTTATCATTTTAATAATTTTCTTATCATTTTAATTAATGACATTAATGATGCGTATGTGTAGAGTTGGATGTGGGCCAAGGATTGGGTCTATTGGACCCGGGCTTAGTTCTAGGTCCTTAGCTTCTAGGTCCTTAGCTTCTAGGTCCTTAGCCTCCATGTCTCGTTTACGTCCTTCATCATATTCTTTATCACATTATCCAAGGACTTTTGGCCCCAGCCTCGGCTACGGGCTCGGCTGTCGCCACCTCCAAATGTCGGCTAATAAAG
Source organism: Yamadazyma triangularis (assembly GCA_030573955.1). NCBI lineage: Eukaryota > Fungi > Ascomycota > Pichiomycetes > Serinales > Debaryomycetaceae > Yamadazyma > Yamadazyma triangularis. The sequence goes on along the minus strand of JAJMEC010000088.1, from coordinate 48,998 downwards.
AAGATTCCCGACCCGCTTTGGAGAAATACGGTACTGATTTGACTCAACTCGCCAAAGACGGTAAACTAGATCCCGTTATTGGTAGAGATGAAGAGATTAGAAGAACAGTTCAAATCTTATCACGGAGAACTAAAAACAATCCCGTTTTGATTGGAAGTGCTGGGACGGGAAAAACCGCTATTATGGAAGGATTAGCCTTAAGAATCTTAAAGAATGAAGTTCCTGATTCTATGAGAGATAAACAGATTATTACCTTGGATTTGGCGGCCATTATTTCTGGGGCCAAGTTTAGAGGGGATTTTGAAGAGAAATTGAAACAAATTCTTAAAGAAGTTGAAGAAAAACTGGGTTCTGTAATCCTTTTCATTGATGAATTACATCTTTTAATGGGTCTTGGTAAAGCTGAAGGTTCTATTGATGCTTCTAATTTATTGAAACCGGCATTAGCTCGGGGGAAATTATCTCTTTGTGGAGCTACTACTATTGAAGAGTACCGGAGGTACGTGGAAAAAGATGCTGCTTTAGCCAGACGGTTTTCTCCAGTTATGGTCAATGAACCTAGTGTTCAAGACACCATTTCTATATTAAGAGGATTAAAAGAACGGTATGAAGTTCATCATGGGGTTAGAATCACTGATGGAGCCTTGGTTACGGCGGCCTTATACTCTAATAGGTATATTACCGACAGATTCTTACCCGATAAGGCTATAGATTTGGTGGATGAAGCCTGTTCCACGCTTAGATTACAACACGAATCTAAACCTGATGCTATTGCCCAATTGGATCGTCAAATCATGACCATCCACATTGAATTGGAATCATTACGTAAAGAAGAAGATCAATTATCTGTTGATAGAAAGAACCAATTAGAACTGGAATTACTGGAAAAGCAACAAGAATTGAAAGAAATCACGGCTCAATGGGAATCAGAAAGGAAACTGATTGACGATATAAAATCGGCCAAATCGGATTTAGAAAGAGCCCGGTTTGATTTGGAACAAAGTCAACGTCAAGGTGATTATGGTAAAGCTTCCGAATTACAGTATTCCATTATTCCTAGTCTTGAAAAACAACTTAAAGAAATCACAGAACGAGAAGAAAAATTCACCAGTAATTTATTACATGATTCAATTACATCGGATGATATTGCTTATGTCATTTCCAAGATGACAGGAATTCCGGTGACAAACTTAATGAAGGGAGAAAAAGATAAATTATTGGATATGGAAAGTACGTTGAAACAGAAAGTTATTGGACAAGATGAAGCCATTCATACGATTTCTGATGCCGTAAGATTACAACGGGCTGGTTTAACTAGTGATGCCAGACCTATAGCTTCATTTATGTTCTTGGGACCTACAGGAACGGGGAAAACCGAATTAACCAAGACTTTGGCCCAATTCTTATTTAATGATAAGAACTCGGTGATTAGATTCGATATGTCAGAATTCCAAGAACGTCATACGGTATCCCGGTTAATTGGATCACCTCCAGGGTACGTGGGATACGAAGAAAGTGGAGAATTGACAGAAGCCGTAAGACGGAAACCTTATTCCGTGGTATTATTTGATGAATTTGAAAAAGCTCATAAAGATGTACTGAAATTATTATTACAAGTTCTTGATGAAGGATCAATCACTGATTCTCATGGGAAGCATATCGATTTTAGAAATACTATCATTGTTATGACATCCAACATTGGTCAAGAAATCTTACTTCTGGATAAAAATGTATCTGATGATGGGAAGATAGTTGAATCGACAAAGAGTCAAATCACAGAATTATTAAGTCATTATTATCCACCAGAATTCCTTAATCGGTTGGATGATGTTTTAATATTCAATCGGTTATCGAAATCATCATTAGCCAACATTTTAGATATTCGTCTTGGAGAAATCAGTTCTAGATTAGCTGATAAGAGGATTTCTCTTGTGATTAATGATGAAGCTAAATGGTTATTGGCAGAAAAAGGATATGATCCAGTTTATGGAGCCAGACCATTGAATAGAGTTCTTCAAAGACAAGTATTGAATCCATTGGCGATGTTAATGATTAAGGGACAAGTAAAGGAAGGAGAGAGTGTTAATGTTGGAGTGAAAGAGGGAAGTATTTATGTTGAGCCGAATCATAGTGAAGAAGAGGGAGAGGTTGAGAAGTGAAATGTGAAGTAGTGAAAAATTGAAAGAAGTGAAAAATTGAAAGAAGTGAAAAATTGAAAGAAGTGAAAAATTGAAAGAAGTGAAAAATTTGAAATGTGGAGAAGTGAAAAATTTGAAATGTGGAGAAGTGAAAAATTTGAAAAATTTGAAAAATTGAAATGTGGAGAAACTTCTCTACGAAAACACAACTTTTATTGTAAATAGCAAAACATGTAAATAGCACTAATGACAACGTCTAAAGAACACGACCGACTGTAGAACCATCGGCGATTCTTTGTTGAGACTCGTCTACTTTCTTAAGAGTGGAACCGCCAGTGATTTGGCCCAAGAGGGCATTGATATCGGGAGCCGAAGATGGAGCTGGGGCGGATCCGTTAGAAGGTGGTGCCGGTGGTGGTGGAGGACCAGGGGGTGGAGGACCTGGAGGTGGTGGTGGTGGTGCTTGAGATGGCATTGGTGGTGGTGGTGGCGGAGCCTGGGACGGCATTGGCGGTGGTGGTGGTGGTGCTTGTGATGGCATTGGCGGTGGTGGTGGTGCCACTGGTGGTTCAGCTGGAGGTGGAGGTGGTGCCACTGGTGGTTCAGCTGGAGGTGGAGGTGGTACCTCGGACGGCATTGGTGGTGCCACTGGTGGTGCCTCAGTTGGAACCTGTGGAGCCTCAGACTCTTCTCTGTACAGATAAGCATCTTCAAATTCGTCATCACCATCGAGGTCTTCTTCCGGTGCCTGAGGTGGTACCTGAGGTGGTACCTGAGGTGGTACCTGAGGTGGTTCCGGTGCCTGAGGTGGTTCCGGTGCCTGAGGTGGTTCCGGTACCGGAGCCGGTACCGGCTCTTCAGGTCCCTTTGGTGCCTCAGGTCCCTTTGGACCTGGCTCTGCCAGCTCCTCCCGTCTAGGCTGAGACATCCCCCCAAACAACATACTAGCTAAATGAGCAGCACCGGCCCTATTAGGACCATCATCATCATCACTTTCATGATCATCTGAATCACCCCAATCATCTTCATCATCCAAACCTCTTTGGGATTGTCTTTGGGCTTGAGTCTTTTGAGGATCAATAGGTTGAGGAGTGGAATCTGATTTGAAGAAGGGATTGGACTTTGTGTCTTCTTTACCGTATCTAGCGAAAGGATTATTGTCGTGTTTGATAGGTTGGGGTTCTGGGACCTGTGATTGAGGTCCTGGGACCTGTGATTGGGGTTCTGGGACCTGTGATTGGGGTTCTGGGACCTGTGATTGGGGTTCTGGTGCCTGAGGTCCCGGTGCCTTAGACTCGGGCCCAGGTCCCGGTGCCTTAGACTCAGGACTCAGGTCCTCTTCACTATCCTCTTCCTTCTCCTTCATTGCTTCCATTTCCTGCTTCAATTTGGCCAAACGAGCTTCTTTTTCTTGTTTCTTTTTGAGTTTTCTGGCTTCCATTTCTTGTTTTTGTTTCATGAGGGCTTTGTACTCTTCGTCATCGCTTTCGTCGTCTGATTCGGGAGCTGGTGCCTTTGACTGAGGGGCTGGGGCTGGGGCTGGTGCCGGGGCTGGTGCCTTTGGTACCAGTTCTGGGCCTGGAACTGGGGCTGGAACTGGGGCTGGTGCCGGTGCCGGGGCTGGTGCCTTTGGTACCAGTTCTGGGCCTGGAACTGGGGCTGGAACTGGGGCTGGTGCCGGTGCCGGTGCCGGTGCCGGTGCTGCTTTTGGCTCTGGCTCCTTAGCTTGTACCTTCTCTGGACCCTTCTCTAGCTCCTTAGCTGGCTCCTTCTCTGGCGCCTTTGGCTCCGCCAGCTCCTTCCTCCTAATCCCCAACTTGGCCAATCTCTCATTCATTCTCTTCTCCGCTTGGGCTTTAATATAAGCCGATCTATCCTCGGGAGTTTGTTCCGGCTTAGGTCTTGGGTCTGGTCCACTGGACCTGGTCTGAGGTCCCAGGGTCTGAGGTCCCAGGGCCTGAGATCTAGGTCCCAGGGCCTGAGATCTAGGTCCCAGGGCCTGAGGTCCAGGACTTGGACCCAGCCGACTACCACTAGCACCAACAACCTTCAACTCCCGTATAAACTTACCCACCTCCTCACTAACTCCTTCACCATTCTCCCATTTATTCGCTCCAATCTCTTCATGACTCGTCACCTGTAAATTCCCAACACAACCGTCTTCCAAATCCTTAATACTACTTTCAATATCTCTAATTATTGATGATTGTTGTTGCTTTTCTTGGGCCGTGGTTTCTACGGTTTGGTTCATTTGTCCGTCGAGTTCGGTGTTGGAATCATTATTTTGCACCGATTTCCCGGTCAACGCTGCCATTCTTTGGTTTAATAATTGTTTGGACTTAAATTTCCTCTTATCGGCTTCAGTTACTTGACCATTGGGTCCAGTTCCTACTATAGCCGCCTCACTGTTGCTGGGATTCCAGTCGGGATACTGCTTCATGAGCTTTAATTTGAAGATTTCTACTTTACTGGAAGCAATTTGGTCGTTGACGGTGTAGATTTTACTGATTAATCCGGGAACTACGTCCTTTGTGAGGTGATTTAACCGGTCCAAATGCTCTTTTTTAGTCTGTAACGACGTAGATCCGGCGGTGGTCTCGTGGAGTTGATCCTGGACACTTCTAATTCTTCGCTTTAACGTGTCTATTTCTTGGACTTCTTCGGCACCGTATTTCGTCACAGAAGCATCTTTATCTTCAGAATCCATAGCTTCAAGAAGAATCTTCTTTTCTCTAATCAACTTTTTGAGGTCATCTATGGATAAATTGGAGGTTTCTGGTGTTGTTTTTGTACCTCTTCTATGACGAGATCCTGAAACGTATCCAACACTATCATCATTGTTTTTGTACCGACTTCCATCAGTTTTGGCAGGTCCACTGGACCCAGAACCTGAAGCTCTGGTGGTATTCCCACCACGAATACTTTGTTTCAACAGATCCATGGAATCCTGAATCATTTTACTCGATGGTGGTACCAATTCTGGTGGTAATCTTAACGGAATATCGTATCCATTCAACCGTCTATACACCAAATGCATGGCCACAGCGAATTCATCCTTATTAAGTTTACCTCTATTACTTCCATCAGCTAAAGTCCAAATGGTTTCAAGATCAGGTCTTCCTAAACCGGATTTGCCAAAGATATTAATAGCAACTTCACCATCAATAAACCCTTTACGATGAGGATCCCAGGCTTGGAAAACTCCATCATAGATTTGTTTTTCTTGTTTGGTGATGGCCCAAGTGACATTAGACAGTAAATTACCTCCCATAGCGTTCTGTAAGTTGTTGGAAGACTGTTGAGAAGAGGGTAAAAAGTGGTTTTCCATGGCGTTTAAGCCGGGGATTCCTCCTGTTGGGGTAGAAACGAATCCCCATTGGCCTGGTTTTCCTGTTGGTTGAGATTGGAGGAAACCAGTTTGTTGTGGTTGGAGTCCGGTTGTTTGTGGTTGGAAACCGGTGTTTTGTGGTTGGAAACCGGTGTTTTGTGGTTGAAGTCCGGTTGTTTGTGGTTGGAAACTGGTTTGTGGTTGGAATCCTGTGTTTTGTGGTTGAATTCCTGTCAATTGAGGCTGGAAACTTGTTGGAGGTTGAAATCCTGTTGATTGTGGTTGAATTCCGGTAGATTGTGGCTGGAATCCTGTACTTTGTGGTTGAATTCCAGTACTTTGTGGTTGGAATCCAGTGGATTGTCTTGGTAAAGACCCTGTAGCTTGAGGAGGCACTCCTTGACCAGTTTTCTGAGGAACTAAGCCAGCTGTTTGTTGAGGTTGTAAAGGAACCAATCCGGGCTGAGGTCCAGGTCCAGTCTGAGGTCCAGGTCCAGGTCCTAGGGTCTGAGGTCCCAGGGTCTGAGATCCAGGTCCCAGGACCTGAGGTCCTGTTGGTTGGGCCTGGAAACTAGTAGGAGGCTGGAACCCCGTCTGTTGAGGCTGGAACGATAATTGTGGCTGGAATCCTGTCTGCTGTGGCTGGAACCCTGTCTGCTGTGGCTGGAATCCCGTGGCCTGTGGCTGGAACCCTGTGGCCTGACCCAGAAACGGAGTATTCTCCATCACCTTCCCAGGATCATCAGGAACACTAAAATTAATAGCATCCACAAAACTTCGAACTTCATTCATCCATTTTTCAGGAATCACTGAAGGTAAAGCTTCTCCTTTTAACGCCAAATTACACAAATGTAAACTAAGAGCAAATTCAGGAAATAATAATGATCCCGTTTTATTGGTATCAGAAAGAGACCAAATCTCGGCCAAAGTCACTGGTGGTAATCCTGACCGTAAAAGAATATCTCTGGCGGAATCACCAGAAATTGACTGTTCACCGGGACTAACGGCGGTTCTAAAAAGGGATTCGAACTTGTTTTGGTCCGACGCCGTGATGAATGATAATCTAATGGAAGGGATTTTAACCGCTGAGTTTTCTGAGACGGAAGGAAATCCTGTTTGTTGTGGTTGAATTTGGGGTCCTGGTCCTGGTCCTGGTCCTGGGACCTGAGGTCCTGACATTCCGGGTCCTGGGACCTGAGGTCCTGTTTGCATTCCCTGAAATCCTTGAGATCCTGGGACCTGAGATCCCGTTTGCATTCCTTGAAATCCTTGAGGTCCCTGGAATCCTTGTCCTTGAGGTCCCTGGAATCCTTGTCCTTGAGGTCCCTGGAATCCTTGGGCTCCGGTTGGAGTTCCTTGGAATCCTTGAAATCCCTGGTTATAGTATTGCTGATAGGGATTGAACATGGGGAGTTTGAACAAGTGTGCGACGTGTTGAAACGAAAGGGGAGGATAAAGTGAGAAAAGGAGCGAGGGAGGCACGAGAGAAATGAGAATGAAATGAGAATGAAATAGAATTGAATTGAATAGAATTGTATTTGTGTACTTGTGTACCTTGTGTACTTGTGTACCTTGTGTATTTGTGTATTTGTGTACTTCTTGTATTTGTGTACTTCTTGTATTTGTGTACTTCTTGTATTTGTGTACTTCTTGTATTTGTGTACTTCTTGTATTTGTGTACTTCTTGTATTTGTGTACTTCTTGTATTTGTGTACTTCTTGTATTTGTGTACTTCTTGTATTTGTGTACCTTGTATTTGTGTACTTTGTATTTGTAAACGTCATATTTGTAAACTTCTACAGTCTATTTTGTAAACCTTCTACGGTCTATTTTGTAAACTTTATATTTGTGTACTCTATCTATGTATTTTCTATACTTGTATACCAGAACCATGACTTCACTCATGGCTCTTGGCCATGACTCTTGGCGAGTACCTCCCCCCAAAAATCTTCTTCTAATTCACAAACCCGTCTAAATATCCCCACCATTTCTTCCTTTCTCGCCTCAATTTCTTCCTTCATCTCTTCCAATACTTGAACCCCCTGGCGGTGGGATTCCTCATACCATTGGGACCCATAATCCCCTAACCATTCACTATAAACTTGATTTTGTTCTTCCGTCAATGCCTTTAATTCTCCCAGATATTCATTCCGGATATCAAGACCTCTTTTCCCGGCCACATAATACCCATGAAGACATGGAGCTAATGCCACCATGGTACCGACGTAATCCTGAGTCCGGCCTATATGGAGCAAATATTCGCAGTAGGCCAAGCACGCAGGGCCTGGGATTAGTTCCACGTCCCACGATTGGTCGCGGTCGTAGTCGACGTTATAATTTAGGGCCAATTTATGTTTGTGACGTTCAATTTCTTTAATGATTTTGTGGATGGAAGTGGCTTCGACCTGGATTTGGTGGTAATTGGAGGTTTTTGCTGCTAATTGGCCGTGCATTTGGGCGTAGTTTATGAGATAATAATAGTCTTGTTTAAGGAAGTAAATGAAATCTTGGAATGGGAGTGTGTTTGTGGCTAGGGCGGAGATGAAGGGGTGGTGGGTGTAGCGGTGCCAAGCGGGGCGGACGTGGGGGTGGGTGATGAGACTG
>JAJMEC010000088.1:0-40828 GCA_030573955.1 Yamadazyma triangularis | reverse complement strand
GTCCTCGGCTACCGCCTCGTCGGGCACCTCGATGGCATGCCACAATGGACCATTCCCCCGCCCCATCTTTATCCCTCCAATTCCTCGATGAACATAATCAATGGCCGCCCCCACCGCCTCCTTGGCCCCCCATCCGCGCGCTAAATTCCCACTAATCGCTGACGCCAAAGTACATCCCGTTCCATGAGTATCGGTAGTAGCCACCGCCGCACTTTCAAATTTTGTCGTGCGGCCGTTGGTCCGTGCTACCGGGGCTTCGTCCCCCACTTCGTCCCCCACCTCGTCCCCCACTTCATACAACACATCCACAATCACCCCTCCAAACGGCACATGTCCTCCCTTTATCAACACATTTTTACTACCAACTCTCCGTTGTAATGCCACCGCCAACAGTACAACATCCTCCGGCCCCTTTATATCTTCTACTTCCATCGTCTCCCCAGTAATTCTCATTAATTCTATAGCTTCCATTATATTAGGCGTAATCATATAACTCCGTCTTATCACCGTCTCCAAACACAATTTAACACTTTTTTCATCAATTAATCGGCTTCCGGAAGTACTTATCATCACGGGATCCACAATCAATTTAACCGACGCTTTTTGTAACCGGTCGAAATTATCATTCAATACTTCAATTGCTGCTTCGGTAAGCATTCCGGTTTTAACACATTTTAATTGATTTTGGTCCAAAACATCACTTAAGTTTTGGTCCAAGATATCTTGAATCATGGACTTATCTGTAGGACGAATGGTGGTAACTCCGGTGGTATTTTGGGCCGTTAATGCAGTAATGCATGTCATTGCATAGACTTTATGCGCCGTTAGCGTCTTAATATCGGCTTCGATTCCCGCTCCTCCCGAACTGTCGGAACCGGCCACAGTTAAAACCACAGGAATGTTAGTTGGTGTGTTTGTGTATGAAGGTAAATTCACAGAAGTCATTGTGATTATGAGTTGTTTTTTTTTTTTTTTTTGTGATTGTTGGTGAATTGTGGTGAATTGGTATATGGGTGGGGGGACCTGTAAGCGCATACAAGTTGCGCACGTCGCGCCATGCAGTTAGGATCTTGGATCTTGGATCTTGGATCCTGGGGACTTGGGTCCTGGGACCTAGGTCCTGGGACCTCCACCTTTAGACCGTGCATACACGAGACGCACCTGTCCCTGTCCTATCAGGAAAAAGTATACCATTAACTAAACAAATCTACCTACTCCCCCGTATAATACTCAACCAACTCTAACTCACTCCGAAGAGTCTCTTCCCTATAACTTACCCGGATATCAGGAACATTGGTCTTTTCTATATTATTCCCAGCTACTCCTCCTTCCATATACTTCTTCCCCAACCAATGTCTCTTCACCGAAGCCTCATATCCCGACTGCAACACCGAATTCCGGGCCAATTCACACATATCCACCGCCGATAACTTATAGATCTGTGCCGCCACCGAATACTCCTCAATCAACGGCTCCTTTGTGTACGAAAACTGCAACGGATCATCGGTCGACAACGATACATTCAACCCCCGTTTAAAGAACCCATGGAATGGATTCTTATCATAAGTCAAAAACAAAGCATTATTACTTAAAGGAGACATTGCCAACCCAATTTGGTCCAAAAAGTATAAATACTGAATAAACGGCAATTTCCGTAACAAAATCCCATGAGAAATGGAATGAGCCGTTAAAAACGTAGAAATTAAATGTTCTGGGTCCCCGGCCTCCCCCGAGTGCGGACGTAAAAGTAAAGTGTTCCGACCCAACTTGGCGCGAAGCTGGTTCAACGACGCCAAATTGGCATACAAATAATATATGTAGTACAGATAAGGCGGGTTTACACCCCCGTCCCATTGGGATGCTGGAGTTGTCTTTCGGATAATATCGGATTTCGATTCATCGTCCACAGAATCAAACCCCACCACTCTTTGTAAAAACACAAAGAGCTTTGGATTACTTTGTGGATTTAAAGTAACTTTGAATAATGGTTCAAACACGTTAGTTAAGATATCTTGGAATGATGTAACGTTACCATTTTTCTTATAAACATCATATAACCTCGGAATCTGTACCAACCATCTAACATTATGACTCATTAACTTATTATCTACAACCCAAGCAGCTAATTTATCCCATTCATCATAAGATCTTCCATAAATAGAGATCCTTAACTCCGACATCTGGTACTTTGAACCTTCTAAATCTTCAAACACCTGCTTTGTTATCTCCGCTAAGTACTTCCCCTGAATGAAGTTATCGGTCTTAAGAAAGATCTCTCTTAACCGGGATTCTCCAATAGGATTGTACTTCAAGTTAAACTTATCAAATCTATGGAATGAATCAGTATGGGCGTGCATATCCAAAGTATCTATAGATAAATCATAACCGGTTAAATTCAAGGATTTAAACACTTCGGCTAAAGTTAATACCTTTCCGTCTCTAAAAATGACTTTTTCATCAGGACTTGTCTTTAATTTGTACTTTATGTACCGTAATAAGTGTTTCTGGTTCATACAAGCGGAATGATGAATATGAGTATCAACTTTTCTAACATTATAAAAGTCTCTGTGGGGGTTTCTTTTTGATTGTTTATTCTCTTCAAATTCATTCATTAAGTAATACAAATTCCATTTAGCTTCAAGGTATTGTAAACGTTTAAAAGCAAAGGATTTAGAAGGTCCATCACTGGAAAATTTGGTGATTTTAGCTAAATCATTATAATAATCACTTAAAGAAGGAACTTCAATCAATTTTTCTTTAGTTTCTTTATCAAATACTTCAATTACATCTTCTTCATTGAATTTGAATTCATAATTGTGGTTTGTTTCAGGAATAGGGATTTTTTCTATATCAAATTCTTCATCCAGTTCCTGAACATTGGGGATTTGATTGTACCGATTTTTGGACTTGTAGGTCGGAGGTGGTGGTGGTGGATAAATTGTCCAATCAGGGCGGTTTTTAGGGTTTTCCATTTCATTACTTTGAAGGGAAATGTTAAGGTATTTGTGTCTTAAATCGAGACAAGTTTTAACACTTTGGAAGAGTTCCACGAGTTCTTCAGAGAGGTATTCTTCGGGTAAAGTGTTACCACCAGTTCTGGTTCCAGTGGTTCCAGTGGTTCCAGTGGTTCCAGTGGCTCCAGTGGCTCCAGTGGTTCCAGCAGTACCACCTCTAGTTCCAGCTCCAGAACTAGCTCCACTTGGCTCAACCGGAGTAAAATGAAATGGATTTGAAATAAAATCAATCACTGATGACCTTCTACGAGGTCTTTTACCTCCATCACCTCCACCACCACTTCCACTACCACTTCCACCACTACCATCCTTCCCGTGTAATGCTTCAAACGCCTTTAATTTCAAATCATGATCCTTAATATAACGATCTTCTGCTGATGAAAAATGAGCTGAATTATGTGATTTTGAAAGCATCTCTTCATTATCATCATCACTATCGAGTAAAAGACGTTTTGGTTCATTATCATCGATTTCTAATGAGCCTAAGTCACTGACGTCACCAAAGGAGGTTTTTCTTTCAGGAGAATCTAAATCTAAATCGAATTGTTGCATGGGAATTGGAGAAGTTGATAATGTTAAGGAGATATTTCATGTCATCGCGAATAATTGTCAGTGGTGGTGGTGGTGGTGGTGGTGCCGTGCGGAAGTAATTATGTCGCGGTATAAATAGTACCAGTGGTCCTAGGATATTGGTCCATATCGTCCTAGTTCCTAGTTCCATGTCGCCTTAGAACTTTGTCTTCTTATATGCAGGACACTTACCTCCCCAATAACACCCCCTACAAAAATAAGCAAACCCCTTAAATTCCCATAAACTAATAGTGTCATCACATTAATATTACCCTGTTTTACTATATAATGAATTTTTCTGTACTTTTTATCTTCTATTTTGCTGGTTTTAGACTCTTCATCCACATCGTGGTACTCTACCACGAGATCTCACTAATGTCTCACCAACGTCTCACTAACGTCTCACTAACGTCTCACTAATCTTTTCTCTCTCGCACTACGTTCTCCCTAAGTTCTCCCTAAGTTCTCCCTACTCGTCCCTACTCTACTCCTTATATTAATTGGTATCTAATGTCTATATTAAACTAATTCCTGCTGATGCCAATACTGCAAACACTACAGAAATAATCCCCGTGCCAGACAATGAATAAGCTCCTGAATCTTCTGATGTCGTCATCGAACTATCAGATGTTAAAGAACTACTAACTTCTTCAGTTGTAGATGCAGAATCAGCAGATCCCGTTTCTTCAACTGGAGTTTCTGTCATTGACATAGAACTATCACCTGATTGGGATAATATTGATTGAGCATCTTCTTTAGATACTAAATCAGTTTGTTTAATAGTACCATTTCTTAATAATCCAGCTAAATCAGTAGTTAAAGCATCTAAAATATCATTATCATCTAAAGCTCTTTCAAGGGTATGTTGTAATAAATTGGATTCCCATAATGAATGAAGAAATGGTGATAATGCGGTGAAATTAGTACCAGAAATAATTGATCCAATGTTTTGTAAAGCTCCTTGAATAAGAACAACTGTAGCATCTTGGAATTCATTATCAGTTAATAATTCATGAACAGTATCAGTAACTAAACCTGATCTTTCAATGGATCCAAATACTGTGGTTAATAAATCTTCAACATTATCTCTTTTTTGTAATTGTTCAAGTTCAATTGGATTAGTATTAAGTAATTCTTCATCAAAATCTTGTCTTGTAATTAATTCTCCTGCTTGATCTAAAAGACTTTGTAAATCAATATCACCAGATTTAATCAATTTTTTAGCAATAGATAAAAGTGATGGTAATAATTCATCATCTTGTAAAACTCCTGCAACTACAGAATAAGCTAATCCAGATCTATCTAATGCCACAAATAATGATGTGGTATTAATATTTCCTGAAACTTTTAATACTGTAGGAAGAGTTTCTTGTAATACATTTAAAGTGAAATTATGAGTAACAATGTATACGGCTGCTTCTGGTAATATATGAGTATCTTTTAACCCAATTAATATATTATCCAAGATTTTAATATTATCTCCAGATGTTAATAAATCATCTGCCCAACCGGCAATTTTTTCAAAATCAATACTGGAAATGATATCAGCAACATCAAATCCATCTAATAATTCCGATACAAACGATGGTAAAGAAAAATCTCTTTCTGATAAGTCTTGAATTTCAAATTCTTGTGTGGGGGTAATAACTTCTGATGTTACTAATGAAGTGAAACAAATTATTGGAATAAAATTAGCGATAGAAAACTTCATTATTATGGAAAGTGGTGATTGTTTTAAAAACTAAAATAAAATAATAAAAAATAATAAAAAAAGACCGTTTTTTTTTGGGGGGGGGGGGGGGGTTTTAAGCACTTAAAAGTCATTTCACGTAGTTTTACGTTAACCATGATTATGTTTCTCGAATACTATAATTGGAACAATTATAGAAAAACTTTTCAAATCTGTATTGTTGTTTACTGTAAACGGCATTATTCATCCTAATTGGGTAATTTCTGTTTCTTATTAATTTTCCTAATTGGGTAATGTGATTGGTGTGTTTTGGGTGGGTGTCTGGGTGTGGAGTCTCGTTTTTATGGGTGTATGGGTGTATGCTCGGGTTTGTGTACGGGTTTTGTGTTTGTGGATGGGTTTTTGTGTCTGTGGTATTTTACCATGTGACCATGACAAAGGTGGAGATCTTAGTTATTATGGTAATATCACTACTGGTAATCTAAATCTGAATTCAGTACCTTCATTATCAAATTTGTAGTTATGTAGGAATTGATATTGATCATCGTGGGAGGTGGTTGATTCTTCGGAGGTGACGAGGGATTGAGTTTGTGGATTTTGTTCTTGGGTTTGTGGTTCTTGGGTTTGTGGTTCTTGGGTTTGTGGTTCTTGGGTTTGTGGTTCTTGTTCTTGTGTTTGTGGTTGTGGTTCTTGTTCTTGGGTTTGTGTTTGTGTTTGTGTTTGTGGTTCTTGCTCTTGTGTTTGTGGTTCTTGCTCTTGTGTTTGTGGTTCTTGCTCTTGTGTTTGTGGTTCTTCTCTTTGTAAACTTTCTATTTCTCCCTCTTTTTGTCCATCATCTCCTAATCTCATCAATATAAACTTAAACACCATATAATACTTCAAATCCATTAGCTTTGACCCTTGGAATTGTTGACACAAATAACTAGCAATATTTAACCCTCCATTTACCGTTGATGATGATTGCTGTTCATTAGGTATAGCAGTATTAACTAAATTAGCAGCCATAGTATTGAACTTGATATTTTGACTCACCTGATAAACATTAGTGTAGGGTTTTTTAGGAACATGAAATGTTTCATGAGCTTCTAAATGAACAGTAAACCCGACAATCTTATTGGATATATCCGGTTGATTATGAGTATTGAGATCTAAAGCAAAATGAATATCATCTCCAACATGATAATATGGTCTAGATAATGTCAATCGACATAATTCTTTATTATTAACAAGAATATTGTATTGAGTTTTCAATCGGGATGGTAATTGAGGTATAAGACCTTCAGTTGAAGATGGATGGATATCATGTTCACGAAGGGAAATGCTTTTTTTTCGTTCTGAAGTTGAAGTTCTAGGCATATTGTATAAATCAGAATCAATAAGAGTTTTTAAATCATCAAGAAATCCCAATTTTGCTTCATCATTAGTGTTGTTGTTGTTGTTGTTTTTGTTTTTATTTTTGTTTTTGTTGTTGTTGTTATCATTGGAATGATGTTCTGGTTCTGGAGTTTCAGCTTTCCATAACTTATTAATGATGATATTTTGTAGATAATCAGGCTGAAGCCACCGATGACCTCCTTTATCCTCCCCTTTAATACTCAATGGGTAATAAATAGACACAGGAACAAGATTATTGTGGTCATCTAATTGCAGAAATCCTAACACAATCAGATACTTGATAGAAATTAACCCCTGATCACCAGTAATTCCAGTCAGATTGGTGTTATAAGAAGGTGGACCATCCTTAATCTTGGGGAAAACAACGTGAATGTCTTTGTGGCCATTTTGGGGTACAGATAAGTCAGAAAAGATTAACGATTGACTGGTAGAATAGAACGGAATAATGGAATCCGTTAACAGTTTCAAAGGTAATTTGCCTGAAGTTTCAGTATTTTCATTCATAGGTTCTTTATAGGAATTGAAACCTCCTATCAAATCCTGAAGTAAATATCGTTTATCAGTATCGACATATTTAGGCGCCGGTTCATTATCATCTTCAACAAATAAATCATTGATTCCTCCCAATTTCCCACCAATTACCACTTTATGGGCCAAATTTTCTTCAATAAACGGTACCGTATCTAATAGCGTCTCTCTATCTTCACCATTATCTTCTTCTTCGTTACCATAAGTCTCGATATATCCTTTGTTTACCCACCAAGACGTGTTGCGGCCTTGAACTTCTCCAAATGTAATATTGCCTCTGGATTGTAAGTCGTGTTTGTAATTGAGTATAACGGTTCCAAAGAGTTGCAAATAGCCTAAGAATAGCTTTGTTTCGGGTTTGTGTTCCGATTCTGACAGTGTGTACAAAGACGGAGGTTGTTTTTGTGGACTTTGAGGTTGATTGTGTTGATTTCCATCAGAAGGATTGATGATGATATTTTTAGAACCATTATTGGAGAAAGTGATGGTGCAAGAAATGGAATCTTTGGAAATCTCGTAATAATTTATGGAAATGGAAAGGGAATTGACTGTTTTAGTGAACAGAGGCATTGGAGGTGGTGGTTGTAGTGAGAATAGTGAGGATAGTTAGAGGAGTGAGTAGAGTTGGCACCAGAGTTGGCACCAGAGTTCGCACCAGAGTTCGCACCATAGTTACCGCGGAGAAAAAGTTTGTCGACCCAGTATAGGTCGATGGTCGAGGGAATACCGGCAGAGGTCGTGCTAGCCCTGGAACGAGCCTCGTGCTATCGCACAAAAACTCATATACTTACTGCATATATTAATTACCTAACTGACCATTAATTGGAGCCTGGATTCCTTCATGTTGAATTTGATCAACTTGTTCTTGTTGAAATCCATTAGAATTAGCCCCAATTAATTGGTGAAAGTCCAATATTTCACTATACATCATTACTCTCCAAGTATCAACTGGTAAATCAGCATCATTAAAACTCCAATCAAATTTGGTTTCACAAATAGGTTCATCAGAAGGATCATGATATGGTTCCATATATGGATGAGATAAAGCATCAGCAGCACTTATTCTCTTTTTAGGATCAAAAATTAACATCTTTCCTAGTAAATCAATAGCTGAACCTTCAACATGAGTACAATGAGCAAACCGTTCACTAAAAGGAATAGGATCTCTATGAGGTAAACTTTGAACAAATCTTAAGGTATTTTCAGAACAAATGGTTTCAATAACATCCGCTGGTGGTGATCCCAATAATTCAGTAATAATAGAAAATTGATGAACATGATCTTTCCCAGGGAAAAGTGGTTTCCCTTCAATCATTTCTGATAAAATACATCCAACTGACCATATATCAACTTCAGTATCATACTTTTGCCAAGTTAACATGATTTCTGGTGCTCTATAGTATCTTGTAGATACATAACCAGTCATTTGAGGATCTTGAACTCTAGCTAATCCAAAATCACAAATCTTCAAATCACAATTTTCATTGATTAAAATGTTGGAAGGTTTCAAATCACGATGTATAACTCCTGCCAGGTGAACATACTTCAATCCTCGTAATATTTGATAAGCAAAGTATTGAATAAATTGTTTTTCTAAAGGTCTAGAACTTAATAATCGATGTAAATCGGTACCTTGAAGTTCAGTGACAAAGTAAATATCTTCTAAAGGTGATAAAAAGATATCATCCAACGTGATTAAATTTTCATGTCTTAAATGTTTCAATAATTTCAATTCCCGATACGTTCTTTTAGCTAACACGGACGTAGAAAAAGGTTTCATTATCTTCTTCACCGCCACATTTTGTCCGGTTAATTTGTCAATAGCGGAACAAACAAGGCCAAAGGCCCCCATACCCACGGGGTTTAGTTCCGTGTATCTGTTTGTGATTTCAAAAACAGTACCGAAGATTTGTGTTCTGGTGAATTCTCCGTCTGTGGACATGTTTATTGAGCTATTTGGGCGTAACGAGTGTTTGTGAGGAGGTGAATATGGTTGCGTGGTCGTGTGAAGCAGAAGCGGTTGAGGCTTTAGGACGGGGGAGGAAGGACAAAGAGAGAGAGAGGAACACAAAGAGAGGGATACAAAGAGAGGGATACACAAATACAGTGAAACACAAATACAGTGAAACACAAATACAAAGTGCACAATTGTAAAAATCCACAAATACAAAGTGCACAAATACAAAAATCCACAAATAGAGAGGGACACAAATACAAAAAATCCACAAACTCATTCCACAAAACTCATTCCACAAAACTCATTCCACAAAACTCATTCCACAAAATTACCTTCTCTAAATCGTTTATTATATGACTATAAATGCATCCTTAAATTCCCACTACCTTAAATTCATCATCTTCTTTATCCTCTTTGTATCATCAATCTCCTCTATTTCCTCCTTTTGTCCTTTCAAATCAAATAATGACCAAAACTTTAAATTCTCATCACCAGCTACTGTAGCCAATGTCAAACTATCAGGACTTAAACATCCACTTAATATCCGTGAATCATGAGCTTGATTAATATCACCAGTCTTTTGTAATGTCGGGTAATGAAATAATGATATATTATTATTAGGAAATCCATGAGTGGCTACAACTTCCATTCCTGTTCCTGAAGAATATCCCCAATTTAAGGACGAGATTTGGGATTCCGTTTCTATAGTATTAACTCTAGCACCCGTGGCCGTATTCCAAAAATTGATCGTCTTATCGCACGACCCCCCACCGGTAACCAACAGATTCAGTTGATAAGGACACCACAGAAGGGATTTGACAGCAGCTTTATGATTATTCTTAGAAAATAATGGTTGTTGATTATTATTAGTCTGTCTAACATCCCAAATACATACCAAATTATCATTACCTCCACTGGCAAATTGACTCCCATCGGGTTTGTACTCCAATCCACAAACTTCAGCCACATGCCCGCGGTCGAGCTTGGACGTAAAATGCTGAGGAATTCTCACATCCGAATGATAAATGGTACCAAATCGCGACCCAGATGTCAATATATGTTGATTCCAAGCTTGACTAGCGATTCTGGTTAAATGATTATCACAATTTAATGTTCTTAATTTGGTATTGGTTTCTATGTCCCAAATTTCTATAAACCCATCATCTCTTCCAATGGAAATATAAGATCCATCATCAGACCATCTGAGAGAAGTAACACTGGCTTTATTAGCCAATTCACACAATAATCCCACTGAACCTGTAGACGCATTCCATACATAAACCGTATCTTCTAAACCAATTGCAAGTAAATTGTTCAGAGACCAAGTTAATAAATTGAGATAAAAATCATCCACTAATCCAGGAGCATCCAAGACTCTTTCAGGAGCACTAGGGATTTTTTTAGCCCGAGCAAAGGCCAATGTGGGGTTTAAAGGATTGGATGTGGTGGTGGCATTATTTTTAGCCACACTACTAAATAAATTCACCGGTTTCTTTCTTTCTGGTGGTAATGGTTGAAATTGAAGAATCCGGGAAGTAGTGTCCAAGCCACAAGCCTCAGCTACATGTTTTTGATAAATTTTCGATGATTGGGCTTTAATATGAGTATGAGGAGATGCATTAGGATGAGGAGTCGTGTGATTAATGTCAAGTTTTTTAGTGACAGAATTATGACTTGAAGGAATGAATCGATCAGTTTGATTACTGGAATTGGCAGAAGCTTCATTAAAGGAATTTGTTCTTCTTAATGATAATGAAGACGAGAGGCTTTTGGGAGCAATTGATGTTTGTGACCGATAAAGGGACATTGGTTTTTTGAGAATGGGTCTAGAAATGGGTTTTTGTGGATGGGGTTGAGATTGGGTTTGTGGATGGGGTTGAGAATGGGGTTGAGAATGGGTTTGTGGATGAGATGATTGGGTTTGTGCACTTGTCTGAACCCGACTTTGTAAACTGTTCTGACCTCCCTGTAACAGACTCTGACCTCCCTGTGGCCTACTCTGTAACCTACTCTGTGGCCTACTCGATAACCTACTCTCTCTCGATTGAATAGTACCCCCCCTCGGAGTAGTAATATTAAGTTGCACCGTCTTCTTACTCACATTAGGACTCATATTCATTAATTGTCCTCGTTTACTTGGTGAGATTCCTCTTGGGGACGACGTCTTTCTCTTCATGCTTTTTACACCATCTGGTGAAGCTACAGACGGAGTATCTAATAATGAATGGGACATAAAGAAAAGAATAAAGTTTTTTTTCCAATTTGTCTGCTCAGATCGTCCACCATTAACTTTCCTTATCGAGTACAATAAATAGATGAGGAAAGTGTTTATGAAGTGGACAGAAGGGGAAGCTGGTTATGTAAGCCGTGCGTGGGTGCTTATGTAAGACGGGGGGTGTGTGTCTGGTGTGTCTGGTGTTCTGATGTATGGTGTTGTGGTGTTGTGGTGTTGTCCCGTCCTATGTCACCTCCTTACATAAGCAATTGACGCAACCCGCGCAATATCACCAATCTCACTCCCATTATCCTTCTCTCCTTATACTATGGGACAGTCTTCATCGGCTCCCACAATCACCCCTCAGGACAGGGCGATGTTCCAAATGAAGCAGCAACGAGATAAAATAAAGCAGTATCAAAAACGAATCAATATAACTATGAATAGGCAGACGAATTTGGCCCAGCAAGCGTTAGCTAATGGTGATAGAGAACGAGCCAAGTTCTATCTTCGGTCTAAGAAACATCAACAATCGACTATTTCAAAGACTTATGAGCAATTAGATAATTTGGAGATGTTAATAGGAACTATAGAGTTTAAGTTGATAGAAAAAGATGTGATTTATGGGTTAAGTCAGGGTAATAAAGTATTGGAATCATTGAATGGAGAAATGAGTGTTGATAAGATAGATAAGGTAATGGATGATTTGGAGGATGAAAGGATTAAGGTTGATGAAGTTTCTGGGGCTTTAAGTGGATTAAGTAATAGAGATGAAGATGAAGTTGATGAAGAATTAGAGAGATTAGAGAGGGAGGAGAATAAGGAGAAGGAACAAGAAAAACAACCAGAACAGAAACCAGAACAAGACAAAGAACAAGACAAAGAACAAGATAAAGAACAAGAAACCAACATCAAAATGCCTCTGGCGCCTAAAACAGAAGTTGCTGCTAAATCTGAAGCAAATACCAACAATATCGAAGAACCTAATCCTATACCCGCATAGAATAATACAAATGTATATAATGAAACACCATTTAATAGTGTATATACACTACAATATGTACAAAAATGATTCATTAACATTCACTAATAACTTCTTCTCCACTTACTCATCTAACCAATCTAAAAGATCAGGTGTAAAGTAAGTAATAATTAATCTAGCACCAGCTCTTAATAATCCATAATGACTTTCAAATACAATAGCTTGCAAGTTCACTACTCCTTTCTCAGCTGCTGCATGAAGCATAGCATATTCTCCACTAACATGATAGGCACATACAGGATAATCCCGACAGATTTCAGCAGCATCTTTCAATACATCCAAGTAAAAAGTAGAAGGTTTTACAATCACAGCATCAGTTCCTTCGTCCAAATCTCTTCTTAAAGCTCTACGAGCCAATCCTGAACCTCCTGAAGGTAATTGATAACTTCTTCTATCTCCATGAGAAGGAGCACTTCCTACAGTGTCACGGAAAGGTCCATATAAACTCCCCGAGAATTTAGCCGAATATGACATTAACAAACACTTATGAGCCACATCATTATCTATAAGGCCTCTTTTGATATCTCTAACTCTTCCATCAACCATATCAGAAGGAGCAACACAATTTGCACCAGCTAAAGCATAGTTAACAGCTACTTGACCAAGTCTTAACGATGACTTTTCTCGTTCCAAAGACCCATCTTCAAACAAAACTCCACAATGGCCATGATCTGTGTATTCACAAAGACACACATCACACATAATGAACAAATCAGGAAACCGTTTCCGTAATAACTTAATGGTGGTGATTACAGGACCTTCAGGATCATCAGCGGCTGTTCCTACAGCATCTTTAACGCCGGGTTTCAAAATAACTCCGAATAAAATAACTGCTCTTAATCCCTTTTTAACCAAAGTTTCCACATAATCTCCGATTTTGTTTGTACCAAACCGTTTAATCCGTGGTAAAGCATCCATTTCGATTTCTTCGTCGGGTTCATCCGACACAAATAATGGGAAAATCAACATATTTTTTGTAAGTTGACTGGTACATTGCCACTCACGTGTTAGCTGGTGATTGTAACCACCTTGTAAGACGGAATTAATAGTTGTTCCGGTTGGTGGGAGGTATTCTGCTTGGTGAACCATGATGGAGAGAAATGAATGTGAATGAGTAATCGCGAAGGGGATAAGGGGTGGTGGGAAGTGTGGGAACGAGGTGGAACGAGGTGGAACGAGATAGTGGGGGCGCGATATTTGAATTGGGCGATGTCGTGGTAAATGTCGTGGTGGATTTGGGTCGGGTCGTGGCGGGGCTAAGATGTGGTGGTGGGAGAATACGATTATTGGTCGGCGTGGTGGTACTAGAAAAGGATTATTGGTCGAGATCGCGGTAGAGTAGTTGTGGGTCTGGTACCATTTGTGGCAAGATCGTTCTAGACATCGTTCTAGACATCGTTCTAGACATCGTTCCAAACTAATTATCTAATATTATACCTACACAATTAAATTATTCACTTTCTTTCTTTCTTTCTCTCAATAACTACTCCTCACTCCTCTTTCTTCTCCCCCTTCTCCCTCTTCCCATAATAATAACATTGTCCCGCTAATACTCCATTCAATACAAACGAACTACTATACCCTGCCAATAACACATAATCTCTACCTAATTTGTCAAACGATTGTACTGTAGTAAACACTCTAGACAACGAGCCAAACACATTGGCTCCAATAGTAACATTAGACAAATGACTAGTAGATTTCAACTCATAATTCTTCTTAATTTGGGGTAATTTAGCAGCTATTCCAATAGGAATATTTAATACTTGAAGTCCATTTATTAAAGCAGATGGAGCTACTTTA
Organism: Yamadazyma triangularis; assembly: GCA_030573955.1. Lineage (NCBI taxonomy): Eukaryota > Fungi > Ascomycota > Pichiomycetes > Serinales > Debaryomycetaceae > Yamadazyma > Yamadazyma triangularis. The sequence continues at coordinate 26,614 of JAJMEC010000088.1, read as the reverse complement.
CTTAATCCCACACCAATAGCAATAATAATAGCAATTGGTCTCGTCAAGTGTTGTAAACTAATTTTGACTTTATCACCATTTTCTAAATGGGAAGTTTGTTCCAAATGATTTCTGGCATTATAGTATTCAATTAATAAAATAATAGCAATGTTTTGAATTCCTAATAATAAAGCTTCTCCATAATTCATAAACAGATTATTATTTTGTTTGTTATAAATTACATGAATCAAGTAATTAAATGATTCTAAACTTATACCATCAAGGGATAATCCTTGAGCCACAGAGATTCTTGATGTTAAAAGTTTTGGATTGATAATCTTTTTAATTTGAGGAATCTTAATAATTGATGATGCTCCCACTATAGAAGTACTTAATAATAATGATAATACTTTAATGTATCCAATAGCACTGATTTGTTGGAAAGCGATTTGAAGTATCATTTTTTTAGATACATCAGGATTAAAAAGAAGTTTAATCATAGCAAAGATTGGAGGTTTTCCCATTGTGTTTGTGTGTTATGTATTTGTGTTTGTGTGTTTGTGTGTTATGTGTTACAGTAAAAAATTATCACCAAAACCTCCTTTTTGATAACTGAAAAATTGTTGAGTATCATATGAAGTGAAAACGCGGGGGAATATGAAAAATATGAAAAATAGACTCTTTTTAAACATTTATTACTGCAATTTCTATTACTATATAAAAAAAAAAAAACTTTTATTATATAATTCTAGATTTATCAATTTTTGATAACTTTTCTTTTAATATATCTTCAGAATTTTCAATATATTTAAGGTTTTCCAAGTGTAAATTCAACAATTTTAAGATTTCTTCAATTGAAGTTTCATCATTAAAATCGGCCATAATATTCTTATTAAAAATATCACTAACAGAATTAATTTCATTAATTAATAATGATAAATTATTACCCATAGTATCAAGTTTTTCATCCAAGATTTCGGCATTATAATAAGCTTTTTCTCTTAATTTATCCGTTTGACTAAATCCTGATACATTATTATTACCAGTATTAGAATTCATTAATAAATTATCATTTTTACCATTATTGGTTTCAATATTATTTAATAATAATTCTGCTTGTTGTTCATAATTACTTAATAATTTGTCTAATTCATCTTGTTGATTTTCCACAAATACTAAGTTTTGATCAATGTTATTCTGTAAATTTTCTGCTTCTAAAGTATCTTGATGTAATTTGATTATCTCATCTCCACTTTGAACTAAGTCTTGATCCCATTTCTTTACTTTCAGAGTATATGATTCAAAAATCGTTGATGTGGTACTTAATTGTTTTGACCATTTATTGATTAAATCATCCATGGTTTTGTTGTCTATAGATATTTCCAATGGTTCGATTTTTGTAGGTTGTGTGGTTTGAGGTTTATCGTCTTTTTTGTCTTCTGGTTTTGAAAGGGAGAATCCTGGTTTATCATCTTTTTTCTCTTCTGGTTTGGATCCAAAAGAGAATCCTGGTTTGTCGTCTTTCTTTTCTTCTGGTTTACTACCAAATGAAAATCCTGGTTTATCATCTTTCTTTTCTTCCGGCTTTGATCCAAATGAAAACCCTGGTTTATCATCTTTTTTCTCTTCTGGTTTTGCTCCGAAAAGTCCTCCTGAAGTATTAGAGCTTCCACCTAGAGAAAATCCTGGCTTATCATCTTTCTTTTCTTCAGGCTTCGAACCAAATGAAAATCCTGGTTTATCATCTTTCTTTTCTTCAGGCTTCGAACCAAATGAAAATGCTGGCTTATTGTCTTTCTTTTCTTCTGGTTTTGATCCAAAAAGTCCTCCTGAAGGGTTTGAACTTCCACCTAAAGAAAATGCTGGTTTATCATCTTTCTTTTCTTCAGGTTTTGATCCAAAAAGTCCTCCTGAAGTATTAGAATTTCCTCCTAAAGAAAAAGCTGGTTTATCATCTTTCTTTTCTTCTGGTTTTGCCCCAAATGAAAATGCAGGTTTATCGTCTTTTTTCTCTTCAGGTTTTGATCCGAAAAGTCCACCAGAGGTATTAGAACTTCCACCTAATGAAAAAGCTGGTTTATCATCTTTCTTTTCTTCAGGTTTTGATCCAAAAAGTCCTCCTGAAGTATTAGAACTTCCTCCTAAAGAAAAAGCAGGCTTATCATCTTTTTTCTCTTCAGGTTTACTACCAAATAATCCACCAGTGTTACCAGAAGTACCAGATGTATTTCCAAAAGTACTACCAGAAGTACCAGAACTATTACCAAAAGTATTACCAGAACTATTACCGCCAAAAGAAAAAGCCGGTTTATCATCTTTCTTTTCCTCAGGTTTTGCCCCAAAAAGTCCTCCACCAGTGCTGTTTCCGGTGGAGTTATTACCACCAAATGAAAAAGCAGGTTTATCAGAACTCAGTTCAGGTTTAGCCCCAAAAAGACCTCCACTAGGAGCTGAAGGAGGTTGTGGTTGAGATGGTTGAGATGGTTGAGATCCAAATGAAACCGGTGGTTTGTTTTCTGGTGCCTTATTACCACCACCAAATAATCCTCCTGAAGTATTTCCAGAAGAACTTCCAAATCCTCCTGAAGGATTTGTTGAGCCAAATAATCCTCCTGACGTTCCTCCTGACGTGTTTCCAGAACCATTTCCAGAACTATTTGATGCATTTCCAAACAATCCTCCTGAGCCGCTATTAGAATTATTACCAAACATTCCACCAGAATTCAGTTGGTTTTGGTTATTGCCGCCGAAAAGTCCACCTGATTGATTATTTTGATTATTATTACTTCCAAATCCGGAGGTAGAAGAACCAAACATTGTGAAGAATGTTTATGAAAATGAGAAGTGAGAAATATGAGAAGTGAGAAATATGAGAAGTGAGAAATAATGAGAAATAATGAGAAAAGGAAATGGAAATGAAAAATGGTGAAAAGTGATGAAAAGTGATGAAAAATATTGAAAAGTGATGAAAAGTGATGAAAAATATTGAAAAGTGATGAAAAATATTGAAAAATATTGAAAAATAATGAAATTGAAAGAAATAAAGTGGTGTTGTGATGTAATGGTGTAGTTGTGTTGTGGTATAATACTATAACACTATAACACTATAACACTATAACACTATAACACTATAACACTGTATCACTATATCACTACAACACTATATCACTACAACACTCCACTATATCACTACAACACTCCACTATAAGTAAATACTCATTTATTGAAGTAATATTACTCATATCACTCATACTACTCCTATTTAATCTACTTCTTAGCCCCTTGAGCAGCTACAGCAGCAGCTCCAGCAGCAGCAGCTTCAGGATCTAAATAATAAGCTGGTTTGGTTGGTTGTAATTTTTCATCCAATTCATAAACTAATGGAATACCAGTTGGAATGTTTAATCCTGGAATTTCATCATCAGAAATCTTATCTAAATGTTTGACTAAAGCTCTTAATGAATTACCATGAGCAGCAACCATAACAGTTTTACCTTCTAATAAATCACGAGAGATTTCATCTTGCCAGTAAGGTAATAATCTGTCAATAACTAATTTCAATGATTCAGTCTTTGGTAACACGGCTGGATCCATGTCTCTGTATCTGATATCACCAACTTGAGAGAATTCAGAATCATCAGCAATCACTGGTGGTGGAATATCAAATGATCTTCTCCAAGTTTGGAATTGTTCTTGTCCATATTGTTGTAAAGTTGAAGCTTTATCTTTACCTTGTAAGTCACCATAGTGTCTTTCATTTAATCTCCAGGATCTTTTAACTGGTACATATAATTGATCAGCTGAACTCAATGCAAGGTTAGCGGTTTGAATAGCTCTAGATAACTTAGAAGTGTAGGAAACATCAATAGTTAACTTAGCATCTTTGATCAATTCACCGGCTTTAGCGGCTTCTTTTTCACCGATATCGGATAATCTACAATCAACCCAACCGGTGAATAAGTTTTTTTCGTTCCAGACTGATTGTCCGTGTCTAACAAGAATCAATTTGACCATTTTTGTAATAAATAATAAAGAATATAGAAAGAATAAAGAAGTAATTGAATGTGAAAAATTGCTGTTGTCGCTCGGACGGAGAGATCCCGGGAGTGAGCTGTCCACGACCCCGGTGGTGTTGATGAGGAGATAATTACCGCGACCCGGTAGTACCGTTGGTGGTAGAGAAAAGAGGGTCGTGGTAATTAGGGAGACTCTCGACCTATTTGTGAAAGTTCTAATAGACCACTCAATTGTAGAGGTAAAAAGGAATTGCTTTGCAAGGGACTTTTAAGTGATCCAATGATCATACTGCCAAACTTTCCTTTACTTTTTTGTTCTTTTTCGTAGGGATTGAAGAGGGTGATATAAGTGACCTGCATATAAGCCTTACTTCTTTCCAGGTCCATTCACCGTACTATTTTACGTCCACTCGACCTACGCTGGCACCGCACTCGTCCCATAATATAAATACCAGGATATCCTATTTTTTACATAATTACCTATTTTTTACATAATTACCTATTTTTTTTACATAATAACCTATTTACCAAATCAATCACCTACTCACCCCCTCGCCTAAACAGTCGCCCCACCTTCAATTTCACCAGTAATCTTCTTATGATCAGCAGGATTAGCCGCCAGCTCATACAACGTTACCACCGGATCTTTAGTCAATTCAGTGAATTCACCTCTTAATTCCAAATAATGTAAATGACTTTCATCTTCATCTTCTTGATGAATATCTTCAATAAATACCGTCAATTGTTGAACCCCAGTGAAAATGTGTCTAGGTAAGTAATGCTCCACAAATTCATCATCATTATCCAATGATTCTGGAACTTCATCATCATTATACATAACACCAACTTCAGGATGAGATAAAGTAAATGTAGGTTTTTTATCATTAACATTATCGAAATCAATTGATTTATCATTCTTCCAAAGTTTGATTGTCTTTGGACAATACTTATCACCATTAGTTCTTAAAATTATGGAGAATAATTTGACAGTTCCATTCAAAAATGGAATATTAATAATCATTTGAGCATCACAATCGGATTTAATCACCGGCTTTAGTTTATACTTATCATCTTGAGTTTTAAATAAGTGACGAAGGTCATCTTTTTCATTAGATAGATTAAGTGCTGTGACGTGAGGAGTGTCGATTTTTGTAACTAATGATTGTGATTCATTTGTAGGCATTGGAGGAGTGTGACTGTGACCATGATTGTGATTGTGGTTGTGATTGTGGTTGTGGCCATTATTGTGACCATTAAAGTGTTCGTCTTCACAACTCATATTAATTAAAGTTATTCCTTAATGCGCGGATTAGAGAATGATGAGATGGTGATGGGGAGATGGTGGTTGATATATGGTGATGTGGAGAGGTGTAGAGAAGGGATTTTGAAGATGTTAAAGTGGATTTGGAATGCTGAAGAGTTTTTGAATATAATGGTATTTTTTTTAGAATTTTTTGGATTATTTTTAATTTTTTGTTGGATGAAGTTGTAATGGCTGCAAATGTTGCAGGAATTATATAATGAGAAGAGGAAGAGAAGAAGAGAAAGAATAAAGAATAAAAAAAAAAAAAGTTATAAAAAAATATAAAAAAATATAAAAAAATATATAAATAAAACAATATCATAAACAGCATCACAGACAACAAATCACAAAGACCAAATACCACAAACAACACCACAAACCTCAAACACAAAATCACAAAATCATCACCAAAATCATACTTAATCTTCTCAAAAACTACTCCTCGCGACATGGATCAACTCATTGGCGCCTTTGCCAAAATCAACCTTGAATCACTCCAAAAACCTCCTAAACCCTTCAATCTCTCACAAAAAGACAAACAATTTCTAGCCCGAATCAAAAACCTTATTAATGTTACTGATCGGTACAAACAATTCACTGATGAGGTGTTAGATGTTATTGATTTAGAGGATATATATCAAGGGATAGCTAAACGAGAACAGCAACAGGAGAAGCAGGAACAACAACAACAACAACAACAACAAAAAGGAACTTTGTATGGATACCAAGATCTAATGGTTCTAGAACTTCTAGATTACTTCCGAAACCGGTTCTTTACTTGGATTACTAAACCTCAATGTGAAGTGTGCACAAACACAGATAACATTGAAAGTGTAGGGATGAAACCACCACCCCAGCCGAATCCCGATGAAATCACCCGAATTGAAGTTTACAAATGCACTCGGTGTAATCGGGGAGTGGAATTTCCTCGAATAGAGAACCCGGTGACTCTTTTAAGAACCCGGAAGGGTCGATGTGGAGAATGGGTCAATTGTTTCATGTTGATTTTGACGGCATTAATAGGCAGTGAAACTGAAATCAGGTATGTTTGGAATCACGAGGATCATGTGTGGTGTGAATATTATTCGTTGACGCTTAAAAAATGGGTCCATTTAGACCCTTGTGACCTGGCATTTGATGATCCTGGGCTTTATTGTAACAATTGGGGTAAGAAAATGAGTTGGTGTATAGGATTTAATGATGGTTATATCATTGATTTGACCAAGAAATACGTTACTAAAGACAAAAAGATCGATAGAAGACTTATTACTCCTAATGTCAATGCCATAAAGGCAGCCATAGTTCATATTGCTCACACCAAAATGGTGAGTTACTACCACCGGCTAGGCCGAGATAACAATATTTGGTACCACGAGTGTTTATTAAAGTACAACCAAGAATTATATACCATGTATAAGCCAGAACAAGTTCCTAAAGCCAAGCTGGAACTAAAAGGTCGACAATCCGGCGGTGAAGAATGGTCTAAACACCGAGGAGAGTCTGGTCAATAATGATATTGTCGATGTCAATTCCCCTTTGAATGCCGAAATAACTTAATTCCACACCAAGCCACAATTGACCACCACCATATCACCACGTAGAAACTCCATGATCGAAATACATATTCATCTATTGTAATCAACCACGACTCTAAAGTAGGATAATGTAATGGATTGATGACGTAACGCCATAGTTGAAAACATGAATTTATCGTTATCACAAACACGACCCAAAGGGTTATTAGAAGAAGATATCCATAAAGTTTAAGGTTGGGGAGATGTGATTCCTGATGCCATGGGATTAGGGGAATTGGGTCCATGAGGAGGGAGAGAGAGAATGTGAGGGAGAGAAGTAGGGAAGGGGTTACCCGGAGAGGGAGGAGGTAAATTACCCGGACATGTACTGGGTGTTTGTGGACTTGATTGTATTTGTACTACATTTGTATTTGTACTACATTTGTATTTGTACTCCATTTGTATTTGTACTCCATTTGTATTTGTACTAGAGATACTTTCTATTATTACATTCAATTACCAGATCCTTAACCTGTTTACTAGGTCGTTGATCTACTGCTGAAGCCACTCCATCTCCACCCGGGAACACGTCCGGGCATACCCCTTCGTAGTAAACACATACTCTATATACATAACCGCATCATTCATTTGTCCAAACAAATTCGATGACGGATGAATACTAATGGTTTGACCCGTAGAACAAGTTCTATACGACCTATCAGGCATTCCAATAGCGGTATTACTAGAAAACCCCCGAAGAAATGACTTTATTACTGCAGCAATATCCATTGGAGGACGAAGAACTTCATCTTCAATTTGATGTAATTGACTTCTTAAATTGGTCAATTGAGTTTGTTTTTGACTTGGTTTAACTTGAGTGTCTTGTTTTATGGCTGCTTCCATGTATTGTACCAATTGGGTCCGGACTCGCGCTATATTCTTAAACCCCCGTCGACTTAAATACATCTGATGGCACCATTCATTTACCGCGTCTTCGTCCGACTCCTGACAATAATAATCCCAATACTCTTTCATAGCGATTAAGTCTCCATATTTACACCCTAAAGGACAATAATGTCTTCTTTTAATGTTAACTTCATCGCGTAACTCTCCGTCGCCACTAGGAACATTAAGAATCCAATTATCAACCGATAAACACGCCACAATATCAATCACTGGCGCCAAAACTCCCGTTTCTGTGGCTGTAAGTAATACCACAGACAACTGAGGCGGTAACGGTAACAAAGCCATTTTAAGCCCCAAACTGGTAATTTTCCCGTTATCGTCAAGCGCTTTCATAGAATAAAGTCCCGTTAAGGCATTAACTATGGCTTCTTGACCTGGGTGTTGTAACCATGACCAATTAAGTAAATCATCAACTCCAAGTTTCTTTAATGTTAAAATCGGAAGCAGAATGTCGCTCCGCATAATCTCCGGCTCCTGGTGGAAAGGAAGCTTTTTGTACGCGGATTCCAGGTACAAACGGAATACTTTACCAGGAGCTTCTCTTCCAGCTCTCCCGGCTCTTTGTTTGGCGGAAGCCTGAGATATAGGAGTGGTTAACAACGTAGAAAGCCCCAATTGCGGTTTCCAGACTTTAACCTTACGAAGACCGGAATCAACCACATATCGAACACCAGAAACAGTAATAGAAGTCTCAGCGATGTTTGTGGCCACGACGATTTTCCGGGCGTGGCCCCGCACGGGGGCGAAAATGGCCTGCTGCTGAGCTGGAGATAAGGCGGCGTAGACCGGGACTGGCACGAGTCGTGGCATTTCTGGCGGGAGGTCGTGCGACACTGCTGTTAATACCGCCACTGCGTTATCGATTTCCTCCTGACCCGGAAGGAAACAAAGCACATCCCCAAGTGGTTCTCCACTATTAATTTGTACCACGGCTCGAACTAAAGTATCAACAATATCATCACTAGTTTCATTAAGATAATATTTCGACACAGAAAACATTCTTCCTTCCACGTACAATATCAGGGCGCCAAAGAAGTCGCCAAATACTTCCGCGTTTAACGTGGCCGACATAATTACTACCGCCAAGTCTGGCCGCAGCCCGGACGTAATCAACTGTTTAAGGAACCCCAAAAGCAAATCGGTTACCACGGTTCTTTCATGAGCTTCATCAATAACTATTGTAGAGTACTTTTTAATCTGAGGATCTATAGTGATTTCTCGTAGTAGCATCCCGTCAGTAACGTATTTAAGCTTGGTTGAGTCAGAAGTCACATTGGCGAATCGAACCTGGTAACCTACTTGTTGGCCCAATGCGCACCCGTACTCAGCACTAACCCGCTGAGCCAAAGAAGCTGCAGCCACACGACGAGGCTGGGTTACCGCGACCTGCTTGGGCGAGGACTCCATGAGGAACTGAGGGATTTGGGTCGACTTCCCGGAACCGGTTTCACCAATAATGACGGTGACTTTATTGGAAGCGATATGGTTGAGGATTTGGGTTTTGTGTTGGAAAATGGGGAGGGTTTTTCTGGTGGAAGATAAAGCATGTGATTCTGAGTGTTCGTGATTTTTATTTGGCCGAGGCCGTGAATGTTTTGTCATGAGGAGGAGGAGGAATAGGAATAGGAATAGGAAGAGAAGAGAAGAGAAAGAGAAAGAGAAAGAGAGCTCATCGCGAAAGAGGAGGAATGAGAAGGGTGCGAAAGAGAGATGGAACGACTATGGTGCGATGGGAGAAAAAATACAACGACTGTGGTGCGACTACAGTGCCAGAGAAAAAAAAATACAACCACAATGGTGCCACACAACAACATTAGTGCGAATTACTACCAACTGAAAAATATCACTACCAATATCACCACCACCATCACCACTCCTTCCATGATTCGTTCTTCCTTTCGAAACATTATAAGACATAAAAGTAGTCTTCCTGAAACTGTAACCATTGTTCCCAAATTGGAAACTTTAACTGATGTCAACCTCCACAAAAATGACTTTGTGGTTCCCTTGATTGCCCATCTTCAAAACCGTCATTTGGTAGAGTCCATTACCAGTGATGATTTGTACAAAATAGATTCTGGACTTAAAATATATTGTGGAGCCGATCCTCTGGCACCATCACTTCATTTGGGGAATATGTTACCATTAATGACATTACTTCATTTTGCTCTTAGAGGTCACCCAGTGGTGGCGCTAGTAGGCGGAGCCACTGGGTCGGTAGGAGATCCTAGTGGACGTACTACGGAACGAACAGAAATCTCCTCGGACCAGCGCTCGCACAACGTTGGTGCCATTCAGAATCAAATGGTGCGAATTTTAAATAATGGGATTCAGTACGCAAAGCTGAGGAATTATCCCATTGATTCTGTGGGCACGGTTACTACGGCCAATAATGCCGATTGGCTTGGTTCGGTTAAGTTATTAGATTTTTTAGCCGAATATGGTCGTCATATTCGAGTTTCGTCCATGTTGGCCCGGGATTCGGTCCAATCTCGGCTTAATTCGGCTCATGGTATTGGCTTTAATGAGTTCACCTATCAAATTTTACAGGCTTACGACTTCTGGCACTTATACAGAGACCAAGGCGTCAACGTTCAGGTCGGAGGTAACGACCAATGGGGGAATATTATTGCTGGAGTGGATTTGATTTCCAGAATGGGACTGAAATATAAAAGTACTGTCAATTCAGGACCTGCTTTTGGAGTTACAGTACCTCTTTTAACGTCACCTTCAGGCGAAAAGTTTGGTAAATCAGCTGGAAATGCTGTTTTTGTTGATGAAACCCTTACTTCTCCATACCAATTGTATCAATATTTCATCAATATTGGTGATGATATGGTGATAAAGCTTCTTAAATCACTTACTTTACTTCCTTTACAAGCCATAGAACACGTCAAGAATAGTCATAATCAAGATCCGGCTTATAGAATTGCTCAAAGAGCGTTGGCACGTGAAGTATGTGATTTAATTCATGGTAATGGAACTGGAGTACAAATGGCTTATATTACTAGCTTTTTATTCCCTACCCCTGATCAACCATTTAATGATGAAGTTTCTGCTGATAGACTTATTCAAGCGTTTAAGAAATCAGGGATTTTGGTGAAGATTTCTAAGAAAGAGCTTGAAAAACCGGATTTAAAGTTAAGTTCATTACTTGCAATTATAATGAACAAATCCAAATCAGAAACCAAGAATTTAATCAAATCTGGAGGTATTTATATGGGATTAGAAAGAGATCAACTTCATGATCCTGATGATGTGGTATTGTTTGATGAACTGATGGTGATAGACAATAAAATGATGTTAATTAGGGCTGGTAAACAGCGGTATTATGTGGTTGAGATAGAACTGTAAATAGAGTAGGAATATAAGAGACAAATAGACAAACAAGAGCAATAACCACAAATAGAAAAGTATCACAAGAGCAAGAACCACAAACACAAGAATCACAAGAGCAAGAATCACAAGAGCAAGAACCACAAACACAGAAGAACCACAAAACACAAGAACAGACAAAACACAAACAAAAAACTATTACATTAAACTAAACATTCTCAATATGAGCTACCTTTTCCTTTTTAAACTTAACTTCAGCCATCACCATAGTATCATTAATATCATCACCAAACACCTTAGCTACCTCTTCCAAAGTATAACCCCGAGTTTCAGGATAAAAGAAGTATACAACCACCAACTCCACAAGCAAATAACAACTCCAAACAATATAGTATTTCCAATCAATGGCATCCATAGCTATTGGATTAACATAACCATTATAAATCAAAGTAATGGTTTGACCTAAAGCAAAGATATTCATTCCCTTAGCCCGATGACTATAAGGTAAGATTTCTGTCATATACAACACGGGTAATCCACTCATTCCAATATCATAAGCAGCATAATATAAGAAGATAAATGCCAAAACCCCATTAGATAATGGTTTGGGATAATCACGAGAAGCAGCTAACCCACTAAGAACTGTCCATAACACATAACACACAAACATCGCCGCCAACGAAGTCAAAAGTAAAGTTCTTCTTCTGAAAAACCGAACAATAGCTGCTGCAGACATAGCCAATACCATATTATAAACCATAAGACAACCATTAATTTCTAATTGTTTAGTCAGATCAGTAATCCCAATGGAATTTAACACTTTATTAAGATAATAAGACACCAAACCATTACCCGAAAGTTGCATAAGACAAGGAGTATATAAAGTCAAAAAGAGTCTTTTTCTAAAGTTTTTCAATTTAATAAAATCAACATAAGAAGTTTGAGTAGTTAATTTTTCCAATTCTAAAGCTGCTTGAATTTCTTTCATTTCAAATGCTACCAATCCTTTACTTTTAGCATCAGTTCCATAACCAGTATGGATTCTACTCAATACTTTTTCTGCCTTATCAAGACGGCCTTTACTAATGTACCATCTTGGAGATTCTGGTAAGATAAAGATAAGAAGTAATTGAACAAATGGAATGAATCCTTGTAAATAAGAAGGAATTCTCCAGCAATAAGAAGTGTCAAGGACTCTAGTACCATAAGTGACCCAAGCAGCAATGACAGCACCAACGTACCAACAAGTATTATACAAAGCCGTGGCCACCGTTCTATGACTAGGATAAGCAATTTCTGAAATAAGTGGAGGAGCTCCATTAACAGCTATAGCAGAACCAAAACCCAAGACGATTCTAGAAGCAAGGAAAAATGCATAATTTGTTGATAACCCTTGAAGAATAGCCCCTAAAAGGTTAATACCTTGGCCAAAAAAGATGCCTTTTCTTCTACCAAAAGTATCATTAATATAAGGAGCTACAGGAAGGGATAAAATGGAACCAAAGATAGTTCCATTAGACAATGCTCCTAAAGTATGACCAGTGGGATTTCCCATTGCTTTGTGCCAAATAGGAAGTGATTGTAATCCGTTTAACATAGAACCATCATAACCATTATTGGTGGAACATAAAGTGATCATAAACACAGCGATATTAAGCTTAAGAAGATGAGGTTTGTTCCACCAATAACCTTCTTTATAAACGTAATCATCAACATCTTCATGAGACACTTGAGAATCAGATTCTGCAGGACTAATAGTGTCTAAAACAGGAGCTTTTTCCATTGTTTAAGTAAATAAATGAAGTTGTGAAGTTATAAGGTATAAGTTATGAAGTTATGAAGTTGTGAAGTTTAAAATGGCTGCAAAAAACCTTTAAACTGCGAAAATGAATTAATGAAATAATACAATTGTAATCAACAACCACAAAAAAACAGAATACTTTTCTATTCCTTAAAACAAATTATATTCCTTAGGAAGAATTCCTCAGAAGATACTGCTTTTCTTAAAAGATAATTCTACTTTTTTTATAATATATTCCAAGAGAAACCTATGGTTTTTATAGTGGTTCCAGTGCGGGTGCAGTACCCCACACGGCTTAAATTAGAGGAGCGTTGATGATTTTCTACGGAGGAGGGATTAAAAAGTGGATAAAGATTGCCGAGATGGTTATAATATTGATATTGTGGATATTGGGAAGTGTACAAAGTTGTATATATAGATATATATATAACATTATATAACATTATGTAATATGCAACAATATATAACTATATATTTAACTATACACACACACACACACACACACACACACACACAGACACACACACATTCATGTATATACACTTCCATACAAATACTATAGTGAGACATTTGTACATGTTATAGTAACAAGTAATATCGGCATTATTACCTATAATTATGCAACTCTTCATTGCCGTCATTTTACTCTCCAACTTTACTTCCTCATATCGTAACTTTTCCGTTTCGCTTTTTTTCATTTTTCCGGTTTCCTTTATCACCGTTACTCCTCACTGATAAAAAGCGGTGTTACCCCACACAATAGTGATTTATAGTGGATGATAAATGGGGCTAATTTCGTATATCGACAATACTAATCTACACCCAACAACATTACCCCACATGCATGAAAGGTTAGATCTGTGGATTTATGGATCTGTGATAAGAACAAGGGTTCAATGGGAGATAAGCTTATTGTTATGTGAGTTGAGTTGGATGAGTTAATGGATGAGTCAGTAGATGAGCTAATAGATGAGTCAGTAGATTAGCTAATAGATTAGCTAATAGATGAGCTAATAGCCAATAGATAAACTAATAGATAAACTAATAGATAAACTAATAGATAAACCTATAGATAAACTAGTCAAACACACCTCACGCTTATACTCGATAAAAGTTAAAATAACTGGTATTATCAGAATTCTTCATATTAATCATGACATAATTATCATTAACTCTTTGGATTCCACTGACTTTTTGATTGATACTATTAAGAGGAATCAATTTGGTATTGAAATTATTAAGGTTTATCACCAATAATGACAGATTGGATTGATTAACAACAACAGTATTTTTAATGGATATAAGGGAATATTGGTTTATGACATTATCATTAATCAATTTATATTGATTAATTAATTGATAATTTTTAAATGGTTTGGAAAAATTTACCACCAACACTTGTTTATAATCAACAATAATAATTCTAAAATTATCCAACACTTTAAACACTCTGAAATTCTTAATGATTTCATTAAAACTATAGACAAATTTCTCATGGGTTGAAATATTTAAAATCATTAATTTCTTAAAACTAATAATAAATAAATAATCATCAATTTTTTCCACTTTATTGATTTTATCAAGTTTGAATGATTTTTCAAATTTGAATTTGATAATACTTTGGGAGAATGTTATGTCATTATTATTAGTATTATTAATATTAGTATTATTAATATTAATATTATTAGTATCATTATCATTATCATTATTATCATTATCATCATTATTATCACCACCACCACCACCACCACCATATTGAAATGGACAAAGATAAATCACTCCTAAATTCGTACCCAATATTAAATATCCATCTTTAAAATACGAAGTAGTAATGAAAAATCGTTTAAAATTCTTAATTGTTCCTTGATATTCATAACCATCTCCTGTTAAATTTATAAGATTCATTCCAAATAAATGATACAAATCCTTTTTAATCTCTCCATCAGGTAAATCATTAATAAATCTATAAATAATCTCTGATTTATCATTCTGGATCAAAGCTCCATTACTAAGTCTAACAAACTGACCAAACCTTATTAAATTCTGATAGAGTTGAGGATTATCCAAATCACTTTCAAATATCACATTACAAAACATCAAGTCCGATACTGTGGATATAGTTAGAAAATCATAGGGTAATAGATTACACCGAGTGATTATTTCTGTAAGTATATGACTATTGGATGCATCTTCATAAAACTGACACACTATATCATGATCCTGATACGTTTTTTCAGGATGGTTCAATATATATTCCATATTAACCATTTGAATTTGTCGGGCCTGACTTGTTATTATCACAAACACACAATCATCAATAGTGATTTGACCCCATATTTTGGCTTCCAATCCTCGATATAACACCCAATTGACCAATTGCATAGAAGCAAGCCTTTCAAAGTCAATAAGAGAATGACTAGTTCTAGCCAACCCAAGTTTGACATTATTTAATGAACATGATAAGTAAAGGAGTTTGAACTTGATGGATTGTGATTGTGACATTTGTTTAGCATTATCCACTTGTTGAAGCTTTTTCTGTCGTTTTTCTTGTTCCACAAAGTTATTATGGTACTGGGAATCCACACTCCCATTGGTTATCTTGAAGTACTTCTTTTTGTTCTCGTCGTAGTAATAACCAGGGATGTTCATGAGAGGAAGAGGATTAAATATCAATGCTAAAGTATTAAAACACAAAAGAATTAAATGCGAATCCTTAACTATGAGAGGGCGGCTATCTATAAAACGTCATTATCTCTCTCTCTCTCTATATATATATATCTACACAATTACTCGTAATCAAAATCATAAGCATCATCAAAGTTGTGTTTTGCAACTTTGGTTTCATTTCTCTTTCGAACTATTTTCACTTCAAATCCATTACTTCTATCAATGCCGTCCCAAAGAACGCCAGCTTTAATATTGAATCGGTTTTGTGGACTGATTCCTTTTGTGTACTCGAGATGATGGGATTGAGTGGATTGATTAGAGAAGGGGTCTTCTAGAAGGGATTTGGACTTAAGAATGTTGTTGTATTCGGGGTCGGCTTTGGAGATGGTGAAGGATTTTGGTGGACTTTGTGGTTGTGGAGATGGTTCTTCTTTTATTAGAAAAGGTTCTTTGGTTGTAGGTTTTGGTTTTGAAAGAGTATTGGGATCAACGATTCTTCCTGAAAGGTCTCTAAAGACTGTTTTGGGTTTTTGTTGAGGAGTTTCACTGGGATTGTGTTGTTTGCTTTTGTGTTGTTTGTCTTCATTATGTTGTTTGTCTTCATTATGTTCTTTATTGGTTTCATTTCCATCGATTCTCTTGAACCCTTTGAAGTTACTGTTGAGTTTTACTCCTTCTTCGTGGTCTATTGCTAATGATGTATCACTTTCTATAACGACATTGGACAGTTTTTTGGGTTTGGATACTTTTCCTTTGTACTTGGCTAAGTAGTCTTTTTTAGCCATGATGGTGATGATGTAAATAAGCGCTCGACTTCTTTTGTACAAAAATGTATTTGTACAAAAATGTATTTGTACAAAATGTATTTGTACCACCTCTTTTTGTACCACCTCTTTTTGTACCACCTCTTTTTGTACAATTACATTACCACCTCCTTTTCTTCTCTACCTCTTTTATATATTCTACATTTATATCCTACAAACTCTCCTTATGCCTCGTCACCTCTCCATGATACTGAGCCAACTTATCACACAATTCCATGAACAAGTTAAATTGACTCTTGATGGTATCAAAAATGGTCAAAAAGTTACCTACTCCTTGGGCCAGATTCAGTTCTAAATTATGTAAAATCTCAGTAAACTCTTTAACTACTTCATCATAATTACTCAATGTTTGATGATATTGTTTAATCTTTTTAATGAAAAATTCATTTAATTGTGATGATGAAGATAATTTGGTTCCAGGAACAGATAATTGTAATATCAACTGTAACATTCTATTTATATCATCAGTGAGTTCATTATTTAGGGATTTCAATTCTTGTAAATGATTACTATCAAATTTTAATGCTTGTTTAGTGGATTTTAATTTGATATAAAGATAATTAATATCTTTAGGTAATGATTTAATTAATTCATCATGATTTTTCATTGTACTTTCTAAATTGGTAGCAATTAAATGTTGCTGATTAATGTATTTATCAAATTGTTGTAATTCTCTTTTAATTCCTTCAGGTAAATCTCCTACTCGAGTCATGGAATTCAATTGGGGTTGGTTTTGGTTTTGGTTTTGGTTTTGGTTTTGGTTTTGGGGTTGGTTTTGGTATTGTGGTTGATTGGAAGTATTACCAAAGAGTCCACCTTGATTGTTGTTTTGACTACCAAACAATCCCCCAGAGGGTTGACTTTGATTTTGATTATTACCGAATAATCCACCACCAGAGGGTTGGCTTTGATTATTTTGATTATTACCGAATAATCCACCACCAGAGGGTTGACTTTGATTTTGATTATTACCAAATAATCCTCCACCAGAGCTTTGGTTTTGATTGTTACCGAATAATCCACCACCAGAACTTTGGCTGTTATTTTGATTCAGGTTATTACCAAACAACCCACCACCAGAGCTTTGGTTTTGATTATTTCCAAATAATCCACCACTTTGAGTAGTAGTTTGGTTATTACTACTTTGATTATTACCAAATAACCCCCCACTTTGATTATTATTACTTTGAGTACTTCCAAACAACCCCCCACTTTGATTATTACCACTTTGACCTTGATTATTACCAAATAATCCACCAGAAGCAGGTTTATTCCCAAAGAGCCCAGATTGGTTCAGAGATTGATTACCAAATAACCCCCCAGTAGACCCAGAATTAGTTCCAGTAGACCCAGAATTGGACCCAGAAGCCCCAAACAATCCCCCAGACAGAGGTTTATTACCAAATAGCCCCAGGTTTGTGTTAGTTTGGCCAAACATCAGTAAAAGAAAAAAGTTGATAAAAAGTGTTGATGATTTTTATTCGCGTTTGTAAACTTTTATGATTCAAGACAGATATAATCAATTAGGAGATGAAATAAATGAATTGATACGCGAGAATAAACGGTTAAGGTATAAACTTCGAGATAGAGAGAAGGAGTACAAAGAGAGTTTGGAAGGGATGAAGAAACTGTATAAGGAGCAGCATAGGAGGAATGTAAGGAAGTATAGAGAGAGGATAAATGAGTTAGAGGGGAGAATGGAGAAGGGGAATGGGAATGGGAATGGGAATGGGAGGGAGACATTTTCAACGGTGGCAGGAACACCTTTGGAGGATGATATAGAGAGAGATATGGAGAGAGATAGAGAGATAGATAGAGAGAATGACACAGAAACAGAAGATCACAAACACAAACACCCACAACACAAACACCCACAACACAAACACCCACAACACAAACACCCACAATACAAACACCCACAACAAAAACATACACCCATAATACAAAATACAATCCCCTCAGATATCCCCACACAATACTCCAGTGATGGTAGTCAAACCCAACAACAAAAACAAGCACTACAAAATGCCGTTAACAACAACAGTCAATTGACACAATTAGATAAAATGACCCCTCTACAACAACGGCAATATTTAAGCCAATATTACCAAGATAAGTTCCACAACGACCCCCAATTCATCATCGATCTCACCATTAATCCTATCACCAGACAACAATGGATAACCAGTGATTTCAAAACCATAAATATCACCAATGACACTCCGCCCTTTTTCTACTTTAAAGATAATACATCACAAGAAGATGAAATTAAACGGGATTATAGTAAAGCTAAATACAGTAAAACCATTGATTTAGCATTGGAACAAGTTATTAATGGTAATAATGAATTTCAAAACCAAAGTTTAAATTTATATGTCAATAGTAATCGATTTACCATAAGGGGAAAGGAATGAGAGGTGCATTGAGTAACATGAAGGAGGCAATGAGAAGGGAGAAGGGAGAAGGTGAAAGGAAAAGCAAAAAAGAAAAGGAAAAGCAAAAAAGGGAAAAGCAAAAAAGAAAAAGAAAAAGAAATTGATTCAAACACCCTAAAAATAATAAAAAAAGGAGATCAAAAAGGTCAAAAGGAGATCAAAAGGTCAAAAGGTCAAAAGGAGTCATTTTATAAAATATAGAAAATCGTTTATGATAAATGAAAAAAAAATAGTTTTAACCCAAAATTGATGGATATATCGGGAATGAAATATTTGAAACAATATAAAAATAACTTTAAAATATTACAATACAAAATAAAATAATAATAATAATAAAAAAAAAAAAAAAAAAAAAAAAAAAAAAAAAAAAAAAAAAAAAAAAAAAAAAAAAAAAAAAAAAAAAAAAAAAAAAAAAAAAAAAAAAAAAAAAAAAAAAAAAAAAAAAAAAAAAAAAAAAAAAAAAAAAAAAGAATAAGAATAAGAAAAAAGAAATACATGCAGAAATATATACAGAAATATAGAAACACAGAAATAGGACATAAAAAGAAATCAAAACTACTTTTAACCAAATTATTTAAGGGGCCGTCGGATGTTGTAATTAGTGACATAATGTCGGTAATATTCAAGTGACATAATGTGATAATATTCACAAGTGACAAAATACTTAACATATATAATGTTACACTGCCAAAAAAAAAAAAAAAAAACAACTACATCAACATCAACATCAACATCAACTTCAACGTCAACATCAACATCAACATCACTACTTAACCAAATACTCTCCCAGTTCCTCTTTCCAACAGATTCCTCAACAAGGCAATGGCATCTCAAGACATGGCAAAGCAATCGTTTTACTAGAAAAATATTTAGGGTTATACGAGCCCAGACAATTTTTAGCTATTACGCATCTTTGTTGGAAACAACAATACTTGTGAAATCAGGAAGGGTAAATGCACACATTATTAATAAAAGGTGCAAATGAATTTCTGTTTAAAACTGACAGATATCAGAGGTTTTAGACGAGATAAGAGTGGTGTTATGCAGTAGTATATAGTACTAGTACTAGTACTAGTTATAGTATATAGTATATAGTACTAGTGCTAGTTATAGTATATAGTACTAGTACTAGTTATAGTATATAGTACTAGTACTAGTTATAGTATATAGTAGTTATTAGCACTAGTACTGTCACTAGTCTTACAGTACTACGTGCATCGCCATAACGTGGATAGGAGACAATTAAAAAGTCTAGAATTTTTCACTCACTATAATACTATAATAGAACAAAAAGTAGTCTCATTGACAAAAATTATTTTTTTTTTTTTTTTTTGTTTAAACCTTTCTTAATTTGATCAAAGTATTTATAAAGTGTAATATCCATAAAAAATGAAGGTGAAAAGGATAAAAAAAAAAAATTGTAATATTAAAAAAAAAAAAAGAGAAAAATTAAATTATTGGAATAATATAATTGAGATAATATAATTGAGTTATTGAGTTATTGAGTTAATATTGTTAGATCAATATTGGTAGATAGTTAGATCAATATTGGTAGATTGTTATTAGGTCAATATTAGATCAATATCATTAGATTATCGTTAGATCAATATCATTAGATCAATATTATTAGGTCAATATTATTAGGTCATTCACTAGATCATTCATTAGATCACTCATTAGATCATTATCGTTAGATCATTATCGTTAGATCATTATCACTACATCAATAACTTTAGATCATTACTGATTTATATAATCTTTTCCTTTATTACTGAAGTTCCTTTATTACTGAAGTGATTTTATTACCTTTATTACTGAAGTTCCTTTATTACTGAAGTTCCTTTACTACAAAAGTCCCTTTATTACTGAAGTTCCTTTACTACAAAAGTTCCTTTACTAATAAACTCCCTTTACTAATAAACTCCCTTTACTAATAAACTCCCTTTACTAATAAACTCCCTTTACTAATAAACTCCCTTTACTAATAAACTCCCTTTACTAATAAACTCCCTTTACTAATAAAGTTCAGCATTAGCATTGACGTTGTACTAATTTTGTATTATTTTGGCCCTGGTTTTCCTTTTATTTCCTTTTATTTCCCTTTTATTTTTGCATTGATTATTCATATTTCCATTACTCCTCCTTCCTTATGCTGTATAAACATCAACCTCAATTATCGGTTAATTCCACCAATTCCGTCAATTCCATTGTTGAACCCGTAACTCCTCCTTCAGGTCCTAATTTTAGTAGTGTTGGTTCTACTACTGTTGGTTCTACTACTGTTGGTTCTACTACTGTTGGTTCTTCTTCTTCAGGCTTTGGCGACGTCGATAAAGACTACCTACAATCAATTAATAAAGTTCCTTTAAATCAATTGAAATCAGAAATTTTAAAATTATCTAAAGATCAATATGGTTGTAGATTTTTACAAAAAAAAATTGATGAAAATTTGATTTTAAATCATTCTGTTAGATATAATAATTTTGAAATTATATTTAATGAAATTTATTTAAATTTATATGAATTAATTATTGATCCTTTTGGGAATTATTTAATTCAAAAATTAATTCGGTATTGTTCCAATGATAATTTAAATTTGATTTTAGAAAATTTACAAGGAAATTTATTTCAAATTTCCATTAATCAACATGGTACAAGAGCTTTACAAAAAGTTATTGATAATTTAAATACTGATTATCAATTAAATTTATTAATTTCTGGATTAAAACCTTTTATAATTGAATTAATTAAAGATTTAAATGGGAATCATGTTATTCAAAAAATCTTAAATAAATTTCAACCGTTACAATGTCAATTTATTTATGATTCAATTTTAAATGATTTAGTTACTGTGGCTACTCATAAACATGGATGTTGTGTTTTACAAAAATGTTTAAATCATGTTAATAATTATCAATTAAATCAATTTATTAATGAAATTTTACAACAACATAATTTTAATAATTTGATTAATGATCAATTTGGTAATTATGTATTACAATATTTAATTTCTATTAATAATTATCAAATTAGTTTTAAATTTTATTTAAATTTAATTCGGTTTAATTTGATTAATTATTGTAATTTGAAATTTTCTTCAAATGTTATTGAAAAATTTATGAAGAATTGTGTTGGTAATGAAATTAATAATAACGAAAACAACAATAACAATAACAACAACAACAACAACAACAATAAAGATCCCAATATTGATTTCATTAATCTTAAATTTGAATTAATTTATCAAATTTTAAATGATTCTAATAATCTTAATAAATTGATTAATGATCCTTTTGGTAATTATGTTATTCAAACTTTAATTGATAATTTGGTTAATTCTAATGTTGATTATTATAGTTTAAAACCAAAGAATTTGTATTTGTTAATTAATCCTATTCCTATGACTAATGAACAAATCAAATTGGATATCATTAAGATGTGGTTTCAAAATTGTAAAGTGATTAGTTCATTTGGGAAACGGATTCAACTGAAGATTAATATGGTTGTTAGTAGTGAGAAGAAGTATGATATGCTGTATGATATGAGTTATCAGGCTCAGGCTCAGGCTCAGGCTCAGGCCCAGGCACAAGCCCAAGCACAAGCACAAGCCCAAGCACAAGCACAGGCTCAGGCCCAAGCACAAGCCCAAGCCCAAGCCCAAGCACAAGCCCAAGCACAAGTACAAGCACAAGCCCAAGCAGCTCAAGCAGCACAAGCACAAGCAGCTCAAAAAACTCACTCCCAAGCTCCTTCACTCACAAATAACACTCTCTCAAACATCAACCTTCTTTCCAACAACTACATGACACCAAATTTATCACCAAACTCCATTGGATCTAGATCTAACTCCTTTACCAATATGCATTCAAGATCTAATTCATTTCAATTACCTGGATTTGATAATTATCAATACCAAGGACAGGTTCCAATGATACAACAACCACAACATCAACAACATCAACAACATCAACAACAACATCAACAACCACAACACCAACAACACCAACAACACCAACAATTACACCACATGCAATCATCAGGTCAACAACCATTCCTCAGTACACCAAATCAAACTATTCATTCACCATTTCAGTTCCCTAATCAAGATTTAAAGGCTCCTCAAATATTTTCTAATGCCCCTTTGTTTAACGAGTTTATTCACGATAATCAAGTATTTCGTTGATTAATAGAATTGTAAGATATGTTAATATATATATTAAGAAATATGATACTGTAAATGTGAAGTAAGAAATATGATACTGTAAACCAATATGAACTCTAAGGTTGTTAATGGAAGTTGTGATAACATTGTAAAACGTTTATATAATGAAGAAACGAAAAAGTAATGGTTTAAAATTGATAAAAGGTGAATCTTGTATATGAAGTTTAATGTATTTGAGATGATAAGAATATCATGATTGATCTTTAGCTTTAAAGGTTATGATTTGTTAATGGATTTGAAGATATAAGTTTGAAATAACATTATGGAGTATATTTCTGATGATAATCTTTTGTTCTGATAATGTTTTGATGATAATGTTCTGATGATAATGTTCTGACAATCTTTTGATGATAATGTTCTGATAATGTTTTGATGATAATGTTCTAACAATCTTTTGATAATCTTTTGATGATAATCATCAGATTATCATAAGATACTCCTGATATCTCCTTAACGTTCTTAACATTCTCCTTAACATGTCTAATATCTTCCTTATTTACTCTCTTTCTAAACCTTCTCTTCACTTGCTCCTCTTCACTTGCTCCTCTTCACTTGCTCCTCTTCACTTGCTCCTCTTCACTTGCTCCTCTTCACTTGCTCCTCTTCACTTCCTCCTCTTAACCTTATCCCATACATTATTAGATCTTCTCTTCTTTGTCACTTCATTAACATTCCTGGAATTATTAAACATTGACCAATCTTCTCCAGCAAATGTATTATTAGCATCTTTACGTTTCTGTTGACTTGATTTTTCTGTCATTGTATGAGGTAAACGAGTAAAGTTATCTTCTTCATAAGATTGAATTTCAGCTTGCTTTTCTCTATCTTTATTGGTAGTAACTCCACCTCTTCCATGGCTTATAATATTAGAACCAATAGACCGTTCTTCTTGAGGAAGATCACTGGCTTCACGAAGATATTCTTCCATCGATTGAAGTTTCTTGGTATTACCTTTAGCTTTTGATTCTGATTCTGTTGGAGGAGCTTTTGCTGAAATCTTTGGTGGTTTATAAGTGGAAGTGGAAGTGGAAGTTGTAGCTTCTGATGGCTTTTCAGAACTTGATTTAAGTGATGATACATTTGGTTTATATGAAAGTTCATCATCACTTTCACTTTCAGAATCAGAATCAGAATCAGATCCTGAGGTTCCAGAACCTTCGGATTTAGTCTGTGGTGATGGGTGTTTTTCTTCTTGTTCCAAAAATGCCTTTTCTTGTTCTCTATATTGACGAATCATCTTATCCAATTGATAATTCAACTTCTTTTCCAAGGGAAATACTCCTTTTTCAAGGGTTATTCTTTGTTCTATTGTAGAATCAACTGCTTTATCTTTATATTCATCAGAATTCTCTTTTTTTAACCGGTTTAATTGGGCTAAAACTATCAATATGACATTATTTAAATATGATGCCATAGAATTGTTTTTCACCGATAAAAGTGACATTTCTTCAACATTTCCTCCATTTAACTGCTTTATAAACTCAGGATAATCTTCTGAATCTAATGATTCCAATAGTTTTGTAATATGGGCATTTGTACCATCCACAGAAGTACAAATGGCGTCTAATAATGAATCCATTTTATAGTGATGAGATGAGTTCTTTTTTTTTTTTTTTGAACATTTCGCGATGACATAGAAAATTTTTAGAAAATATATAATTTTTTTTAGTTTCTATTTGTAAACTTTTTAGTTTCTAGTTACAAACAGCCAAAACAAACAGCCAAAACATGCCACAAAACGAATACATTGATTACCACATAAAGCAACATGGAAGGAGGTTAGATCATGAAGAAAGAAAGAGAAAGAAAGAAGCCAGAGAAAGTCATCGGGTGGCTAAAGAAGCACATACGTTAAAGGGATGGAAAGGGAAACAATATGCTAAGAAACGGTATAATGATAAGGTTGCTATGAAGAAGAAGATTAAAGCCCATCAAGAATCTAAAGTTAAAACACCTTCAGCACCAGAAGAAGAATCAGGAGAAGCATTACCTACATATCTTTTGGATCGTCAGAATGAAAATAGTGCTAAAGCCATTAGTTCTAGTGTTAAACAAAAGAGAGCCGAAAAGGCAAATAAGTTTTCAGTACCATTACCTAAAGTGAAGGGGATTTCCGAAGAAGAGATGTTTAAAGTGATTAAAACCGGGAAGAAAAACAATAAATCATGGAAGAGAATGATTACTAAACCTACATTTGTAGGAGAAGGATTTACTAGAAGACCGGTTAAGATGGAAAGAATCATTAGACCTTCAGCTTTAAGACAAAAGAAAGCCAATGTAACTCATCCAGAATTAGGAGTGACGGTATTTTTACCCATATTGGGAGTTAAAAAGAATCCTCAATCACCAATGTATACACAATTAGGAGTATTAACTAAAGGGACGATTATTGAAGTTAATGTATCAGAATTAGGATTGGTTACAGCAGGAGGGAAAGTTGTTTGGGGGAAGTTTGCTCAAATAACTAATGAACCTGATAGAGATGGATGTGTTAATGCTATTTTATTGGTATAGGGAGAAGGGATATAATTTACGTTTGAATATAAGATTATGTAAGTAGGGGGGGAGTACAAGACATATTTAGTAAGGTATACTTAGTAAGGTATATTTAGTAAGGTATACTTAATAATGTATCCTTAGTAAGGTATACTTAATAATGTATACTTAATAATGTATACTTAATAATGTATACTTAATAATGTATGCTTAACAAGATATACTTAACAAGTTATACTTAACAAGATATACTTAACAAGATATACTCTTATTTTAAACTTCTAATTAGTTATTGCTTTAATCAGTTATACCTTTAACAAGATATACTTATTAAGGAAGACTTAACAAGATATACTTTTAATAAGATATACTTCTAACTCATTATACTTCTAACTCATTATACTTCTAACTCATTATACTAACTCATTATACTTCTAACTCAATTCTAACTCAATTCTAACTCAATTCTAACTCAATTCTAACTCATTTCTAACTCATTTCTAACTCAGTATACTTAGTCACACTTGTTATTAAGTATACTTTAAATATACTTCCATTTCAAACTTCTAATTAGTTATACTTTTAATTGGTTATACTTTTAATTAAGAATAGTCTTAAACCATCAAACTAAGTATACCTTTAAGATTAGTTCTTATAAGATATACTTTTAAATAGGAATACTTTTAAATAGGAATACTTTTAATTAGTTACACTATTAATTAGTTACACTATTAATTAGTTACTCCTCTAACACAATTATCAATTAGTTACTCCTCTAACACAATTATCAATTAGTTACTCCTCTAACACAATTATCAATTAGTTACTCCTATAACACAATTATCAATTAGTTACTCCTCTAACACAATTATCAATTAGTTACTCCTCTAACACAATTATCAATTAGTTACTCCTCTAACACAATTATCAATTAGTTACTCCTCTAACACAATTATCAATTAGTTACTCCTATAACACAATTATCAATTAGTTACTCCTCTAACACAATTATCAATTAGTTACTCCTCTAACACAATTATCAATTAGTTACTCCT